>JBBPSC010001310.1:0-10601 GCA_038093395.1 Baorangia bicolor | reverse complement strand
GTTCGGCAACCTTGGCTTCTAGCACCTTGATTGTAGCATGAACCTGGTATTGAACGGCTATTTCCGCTTTTTCGGCTAAGCGGACGGAGACAGGCTTTTCCTGAAGCATGTGACAGTGCCGCGGGCAACGTGTCATTGTGACTGTTCCTTTAGTCCAATCTATCTCTGGGTTGTGGCGTTTCAACCAGCTATATCCGAGGATAAGTGCGTTCTTTCTGAGGTCCGTGACTTCTGCCAGAACCCTCTCACGATGACCCTGGAATTCTACCATGAGGTCGGCTGCGTGAGTAATGTGACCGGCTGAGTTCTTTGTGCCGTCAACATTAAATACGGGAATAGCATTGCGGAGTTTGATCAAGGGCAATTTGACCTTTTCTGCCCAAGCTTTGTCCACAAAGATTGCATTAGTGCTGCTGTCTAGCAGGGCTTCTACTTTCGTAAGGTTGTCCCGTTTAGATAAGGGAGCAACCTGAACATTCATGAGAATTTCATTTGCTGGCTTGCAGCTGCGAACAAAAACTTCGTCAGGGATTTCATAATTATGGTGCGTACCTTCATTTTTTTGTTTATTTTGTTTAGAGGAATTAAGCCCAGGTGTAACGCCCCTGGCGAGCTCGCTTTCGTGAGGCCCCTCTGTTGGCAAAGATGATGATTGATGCAGCAGTGAAACTGCGGGAGAAACGTAAGGTGAAATATGGGCTATCTCAGTAGGTCCTTGACTAATCGGCACTGCCGACGTCTCATCTACCTGTAAACATCCATACCGATTCTTTACGTAAGTGTCAATGTATTGTCCCTTCCCACACCCTGACTTGTGAGAAGAGTGCCTTATTTTTTTGATTTCTTGTTTTCTGCTTCCTCCACATCATGGAAGAAAGCTCTGGCTTCTTCGAAGCCCATTCCCTTGATGGCGGCAATGGGATCCCTTCCCTTGCCCTTTCCTTCGGTGCTTTTACCCTCTTCCCAGGAGGTTGCAGGTTCTTCTATTTTGGCAGCTCGGGCGTTCCTGCCACCCGAGGACTTCCCATGACGACATGAGTCACGGTGCTTCCCACCAATCCATTTGCAATCGCCACATTTGACGACTGGCTTGGAACAATCTTTGATAAAGTGGTCGCCACCACAATTGTAGCAACCCTTGGTAGTTTTGCCGATGTCCATAGCATCTGGATCTCGGCTTTTGTTGGAACGTTGTTGGGTCCTGCCCATGATGAAATTAAGGGACTCTTGAGCAGTCCCGACGGTGCAGATCTCGGTTAGGTAAGCGTCTACCGCATTCTGACGTCTACCTGTCTTGAAGATTTGAGCAATAATGCTCCCCTTGGTGTTTGTCTCTAAAAGACTGATGGCGTGTGTGGCGTCTATGTGCGCCTGGGTGTAGAGTGCCTGAAACTTGACGATGAAGTCGTCTGTCGGCATGTTTCCTTGTCGTAAATTTTTGAGGCTCTGCCTCGCCCAGTCCTGCTGGTTGGTGGATCGGAAGAGGCTTTCCACCTCAGTAATGCATGTGTTCCATGTGTAATTGCGCCCCTGCATGAGGCGTGTCTGTGCGAAAGGGCCGGCCTTCGGACCCTTAAGTCGTGAGAGAATGGCAACTGTCGCCTCGTAGGATCCAACAGGAATGCTCTCCGCGTTGACCTGTATCCAGGCGTTCATCTTTGCCCACCATTCCTCAAACTTGGCCTTAGACCCGTCGTATTCTCCAGGGTCTGCGAATACTTCAATCTTCTTTGATGTTGACTTGGGTGTGGGGCCAGCGCTTCCGCCTTGTGCTTGTATCACCAATAGTTGGCGGTTCAATTCATTGTTCTCTGCCTCTCGTCTTGCAAGTGAGTGGGCCAGCCCGCCCATTGCGTCGTTCATGTTGTTAAATTCTTCCAGAATAACGACGATCTTTTCTTGCCATGTGAGCGAATCATCGTTGAGAGCGTTGTTAAGGTTTTGCAACATATTTGTATATAGAGAAAAAAAAAGACATAAAGGTAACTTTTAGTGGGGGTGATACTTGGGCTTGTGAAGAGAAATACGAGGCCTAAGAGTAATAGTAGAAAATGAGGGGTTGTAGAGTTCCCCTCCTTTGGTGCGGCGAATGGTACGTAAGGGTTTAGTAACCCACGGGATCTGGACGATGACTTTCTTTTTAGGAGGTGCTTCCTCCGGTTCTTCAGTGGCTTTCCTTTTTAAGCCTGATGATCCTTCTCCCTTATCTGCGGCTTGCCCACACTCTTCTTCGATTTCCCGCAAGAAACGTTCTACGTCTGGTGGGGGACCTTGGTGACTGCAAGAGTCGAGTGGTGCGGGTGTATGGTCGTTGGGGTCGACCTCTGTGCTCTGGTAGTCTGGGAGTGGGGTGCTGACTCTTCTGCCTAAGATGTCTAGGACGCCCGATCTGGATGCTTGATAGATTGCGATGTTGATCTCTTCGTCGCTTGCGAAACGGTAGTCGGAAAGTCTTAAGTTGGCTGCTAAAATTCGCGAACCAACGCTTGATGGTGTTTCGTATCGTGTTGGGCTTCTCACACCCTGTGGCTCGTCTTCCGATGACGGCTGTCTAACTCCTGCCTGAGCTTTCTGCTCTGTGGCCCACTCGTCTACGTCAATTACCTCACTAGGGTGAGGGATGCGGGCTTCTCTGCACTCAGCGCCGAGATGTCTGATGTCCGCTATGTAGCGTTCGAGAGTGACCGATGGCCAGTTAGCGAGGGTTCGGTGAAAGTCAATCGGCACTGCTCCAATTACTTCGTGAGCGAGTGGCCGATTCTTGAACTTGAAAGACGCACTTGTGAGGGTAGCGTCGAGGTGTGCAAGGATGAGTAGTGAGGTAGTCTAGTTCTAATAAAACAACTCTCAAAGCGTGAAGCTCAAAGGTTGCACAATGAGAAAGGCTAAGACTTTAAGAGAAAAGAGGAGGAGGTGGAGAGTACTACAACTGGGACCTTTGAGAGGAAAAGACCAGAAGAACTAGACTGGAGTTCTCTGGCGTTGCATTCAGGTCTTATATACTACAACAGGTATTTGTCCATGTATACACTGTATCTACGATTGCAATGCATTGTCCTCATGTATGGGAACAGAATGGAAGCATAGAAGCATAGCATGAGGCCAACACGCGGTGTGGCAGAATGGAAGAGAAGAGAAGCATACCATGCGTGATGCGCATGTTCATCAAATGGAAGAGAAGCATGATGTAATAATAGCCGGCACGGAGATGAAGTGAATATGTGAACTCCGTGACAGTGTAAGAGGATCTTAGATCCATGTGAAGAGTTGAGTGTCCATGCTGACTAAGCAGCAATTGCACGAAACGACTAAGTCCATGAAAAGTGTGAGTAGAGCGTTCACGATAAGATAGACGATTAGATCCTAAGGGATCACGTGACGCGATAAGATAAGATAAGATCAGAAAAAGTGACATGTGAAGGGTGAAAAATGTAGACCCGTAACACTTTCTAGGTGAATATAGTCGTTTCCACCCATTTGGGCAGCAGCTGAGTTTGGGCAACTCCTGCCCTATTTCTAGATTCTGTCACCCACCCAATGCAGAACATTTCTTACAGGAACTAGGAAGAGAGTTACAAGAGTCTGCAGATAAAGGAGAAGGATCATCCGGGCTTAAAAGGAAAGCCTCAGAACAACCGGAGGAAGCACCTCCCAAGAAGAAAGTCATTGTCCAAGTTCCGTGGGTTAAGAAACCCTTATGTACCATTCGCCGCGCCAAAGGAGGGGAACTTTACAATCCCTCATTTCTACCATCGAACTCTGCCCTCGTATTTCTTTACATAAACCCAAGTACCATCCCCATTAGCTACAATGTCGGGCTGAGATATCGCCTATGTTCTTACCGATGACACCATCCCTATGGATGAAAAATTCACAGCAGTGCTTGGCGAATTCAATGCACAAAACACCAAGTTACTTACCCTACAAAGAGACAATGTGGCCCTAGTAGAAATCATTAGAGAACTAAGAGCAGGGCAAGCAAGTGGCTCAGGAGCAGCCGCACCAAAGTCCACCTCAAAAAAGATTGAAGTCTTTGCAGACCTTGGCGAGTACGATGGGTCAAAGGCAAAGTTCGAGGAATGGTGGGCTAAGATCAACACTTGGCTCCAAGTCAATATCGAAAGTATCACACCCAACTCTTATGAAGCAGTGGTGGCTATTCTCTCATGCCTGAAAGGGCCAAAGGCTGGACCCTTCACCCAGACTCGCCTCATGCAGGGGTGAAACTACACATGGGCCACATGCACCACAGAAATTGAAAGTTTGTTTCGCAGTACAAACCAACAGGACTGGGCACGACAAGCTTTGAAAAACCTCAAGCAGGGCAACATGCCCACCGATGACTACATTGTCTGTTTTCAGGCATTACATGCGCAAGCACACATCGATGCCACGCACGCTATCACACTCCTAGAGAGCAACACCAAGGGGAGCATTATTGCTCAAATTTTCAAGAACAGTAACTGCCGACAAATGGTTGATGGTTACCTTGCTGAAATTCGCACTGTCAGGACTGCTCAAGAGTCCCTCAATTTCATCATGGGCAGGACCCAACAACGTTCCAACAAATCCTGTGACCCCGATGCCATGGACATTGGGAAAACGACCAAGGGTTGCTACAATTGTGGTGGCGACCACTTCATCAAAGACTGCAAAAAGCTGGTCATCAAATGCAATGATTGCAAATGGATCAGTGGCAAACACCATGACTCATGCTGTCATGAGAAGTCCTCAGGTGGCCGCAAGGCACATGCCGCCAAGAGCGACAACGATGCAGCAACCTCCTGGGAAGAGGATAAAAGCACCAACAAGAAGGGCAAGGGAAGGGACCCCATTGCCGCTATCAAGGGAATGGGCTTTGAAGAAGCCAGAGCCTTCTTCAGGGATGTGGAGGAGGCTGAAAACAAGAAATCAAAAAAATAAAGCACTCTTCTCATGAGTCAGGGTGTGGGAAGGGACAATTCAATGACACTTATGTAAAGAATCGTTATGGATGTTTACAGGTAGATGAGATGTCGGCTGTGCTGATTAGTCAAGGACCTACTGAGATAGCACATATTTCACCTTATGTTTCTCCCGTAGTTTCACTGCTGCACAATTCATCATCTTTGCCGACAGAGGGGTCTCACGAAAGCGAGCTTGCCAGGGGCATTACACCTGGGCTTAATTCCTCTAAACAAAAAAAACAAAAAAAACCGAAGGTATGCACCATAATTATGAAATCCCTGATGAAGTCTTTGTTCACAGCTGCAAGCCAGCAAATGAAATCCTCATGAATGTTCGGGTAGCTCCCTTATCAAGAAGGGACAACCTTACGAAAGTAGAAGCCCTGCTAGACAGTGGCGCTAATGCAATATTTGTGGATAAAGCATGGGCTGAAAAGGTCAAATTGCCCTTGATCAAACTCCACAACTCTATTCCCGTATTTAATATTGATGGCACAAAGAATTCTGCCGGTCACACCACACATGCGGCAGACCTCATGATAGAATTTCAGGGTCACCGTGAAAGGGTTCTTGCAGAAGTCACGGACCTCGGAAAGAACGTGCTTATCCTCGGATATAGCTGGTTGAAACGTCACAACCTGGAGATAGATTGTACTAAAGGAACAGTCACAATGACACGTTGCCCACGGCACTGTCACATGCTTCAGGAAAAGCCTGTCTCTGTCCGCTTAGCCGAAAAAGCAGAAATAGCCGTTCAATACCAGGTTCATGCTACAATCAAGGCGCTAGAAGCCAAGGTTGCAGAACCACCCAAAGAAAAGACTCTGGAGGAACTTGTTCCAAAAGAGTATCATGATTTCCTTAATGTATTTTCAAAAATGGAATCTGAGCGCATGCCGCTTAGGAAACCATGGGATCATGCGATCGAAATGAAAGAAATGTTTAAACCATGCAAGGGACATCTCATTCCCCTTTCAGTTCAGGAGCAAGAAGAAGTCTCCTTTCATTGATGATCAAATGAAGAAGGGTTACATAAGACCTTCTAAATCCCCACAAACCTCACCCGTGTTCTTCATGCCGAAGAAAGATGGCAAGAAAAGAATGGTACAGGATTACCATTATCTTAACGAGCACACGGTCAAAAACAATTATCCCCTTCCTCTTATCTCCCAACTTGTTGACAAGCTAAAGGGAGTTAAATTACTTACGAAGATGGATCTCAGATGGGGCTACAATAATGCCCGGATCAAGGAAGGCGATGAATGGAAAGCCACCTTTGTTTGTTACTGCGGAGCATATGAACCCCTCATGATGTACTTCGGATTATGCAATTCTCCATCCACCTTCCAAGCAATGATGAATGAAATCTTCGCTGATATGGAAGACGTTGTCGTCATCTATATTGATGACATTTTAATATTCACAAAAACAGACAACCAAGAAGAACACGATAGAATCGTAAAAGAAGTTCTCAAGCATTTACAAGAAAATGATCTTTATGTAAAACCAGAAAAATGCTTCTTTAAAGTCAACAAGGTAGACTTCCTCGGCATGATTGTCGGCAAGGATGGCATCAAAATGGATCAGTCAAAGGTGGAAGCTGTTACGGGTCTACATTTTTCACCCTTCACATTTCTCTTTTATCTTATCTTATTGCATCACGTGATCCCTTAGGATCTAATCATCTATCTTATCATGAACGCTTTACTTACTCTTTCATGGACTTAGTCGTTTCGTGCAATTGCTGCTTAGTCAGCATGGACACTCAACCCTTTCACATGGATCTAAGATCCTCTTACACTGTTATGGAGTTCACACTTTCACTTCATCTCCATGCCAGCTATTATTACATCATGCTTCTCTTCTCTTCCATTCTGCCACACAGCGTGTTGGCCTCATGTCATGCTTCTATGCTTCCATTCCATTCTCATACATGCAGACAATGCATTGCAATCGTAGATTAGACGTACACAGGTGTACACACCCATGTAGTATATAAAGTCCCAATGCAACACCAGAGAACTCCAGTCTAGTTCTTCTGGTCTTTTCCCCTCAAAGGGTCCCAGTTGTAGTACTTCTCCTCTCCTCTTTTCCATTAGTGTCTTAGCCTTTCCTCTGTGTGCAACCTTTGAGCTTCAAGCTTTGAGGGTTGTTTCAGAAGCTATTTTGAAATGGCCCACACCCACGAGTGTCAAAGGAGTCAGAAGCTTCTTAGGGTTGGCGAACTTCTATAGGAGATTCATAAAAGATTACACGCAAGTCGCATGACCAATGAATGATCTTCTAAAGAAGGATCTCGTCTTCGAATGGAAAGAAGAACAACAATGCACATTTGACATGCTCAAAGAAGCCTTCACTACAGCTCCCGTCTTGGCATTCCCAGACAATGACTGTCAATTTCGGTTAGAGACCAATGCTTTGGATTACGCCACAGGGGCGGTCCTATCTATTTTGAAAGAAGACAAATGGCACCCGGTTGCCTACCACTCTTACAGCATGTCACCCGCAGAGCGGAACTATCCCATCTGTGACAAAGAAATGTTATCTATTATCCGATCTCTAGAGATCTGGAACATTATCTGGAAGGAGCTAAACTCCAATTTGAAATTTGGAATGATCACGCAAACCTCCAGTATTTTATGAAATCCCAAGATTTGAACCGCCACCAAGCAAGATGGGTGCAGTACCTCTCCTGGTTCAATTATGTATTCATTTACAAGCCCGGTGCTACAAACACTAAAGCCGATGCTCTCTCTCGAAGAGAAGATCACATGCAGGGCATAGAAGATGATAACAAGGGTATTGTTATGATTCCGCTGGAATGTATCCGAGCTTTGCAAGAAGCGGTTATGATTCATGATGAAGGCAAACAATTCACAAAACTCATAAAAATGGCCATGGCTCTCCTCAAAGAAGGTCACGTAAAAGAACTCATGACAAAGTTCGGAGCATGCCAAGAAGATGGCTATATTAAAAAAGAAGATCATATTTATGTTCCAGATCATCAAGGGCTTCGTCTAAAAATAGTAAAAGCATGCCACAACTCTCCTGTCGCTGGTCACCCCGGTTATGAAAAGACCATTGAGCTCCTAAGTCGGAGTTACTGGTGGAATAGCATGACCAGTTATGTAAAAGAATATGTCTCATGTTGTGATCAATGTGCACGCATGAAGGGCACAAACCAAGCCCCTTCAGGTCTCCTACAACCTCTCACGGTTCCAGACAAGCTATGGAAACATGTCACAGCAGATTTTACCACAGATCTGCCATTATCTAATGGATTCGACACGATCCTAGTGGTCGTTGATCGTTTCTCGAAGGAAACAGAGTTTATCGCTTGTAACAAGACGGTTACGGCGCTGGACACCGCTAAGCTCTACCTTCACCATGTGTGGAAGCAGGATGGGTTACCAAAGTCGATTGTATCAGACCATGGACCCCAGTTCGCTTCTCAAGTTATGCAAGATGTTCTAAAAAGGCTAGGCATCGAATCTAAATTAAGCACCGCTTTCCACCCGCAGACAGACAGGCAAACAGAGCATATGAACAGAGATCTCCAGCAGTATCTCAGATTGTTCTGTGCAGAACATCAAAGCGATTGGGCAGATTGGCTCCCAATCACGCAATTTTCCTATAATTCAAAGATGCAAGCGTTTTCAAAGAAAAACCCCTTCAAGGTCACACGCTCTTACCAACCAAGGTTAGGGTTTGAGCCATGTGTTTCCAAGGCTCCAGCAGCCGAGGAGTTCACAAATGACATGGCCAAGATTCTCGAAGAAACTAAAAATAACCTTATTAAAGTGCAAGCTCGAATGAAAGAGCAAGCGGATAAACATAGGAGCAAGCCTCCTGAATATTCCATTGGAGATAAAGTTTGGTTAAGCACGACCAATCTCCGCCTTACTCAATACCGAAAAGTGGCTGGGCCCTTATGTCATCACAGCATTTGCCGGTACAAATGCCGTTACACTTAAATTACCAAGATCGATGAAGATCCACCCCACCATGAATATCTCACATATCAAGCCATATAAGGAAAGGCTTCCTGGTCAGAAAGCTGACAAACCAGGGCCAGTGCTAGTCACTGATGATTGTGACGATGAATACAAGGTTGATTACATCATCGACTCTCGCTTGAAAAGAAGAAAACTTGAATATCTTGTTCATTGGGAAGGATATTCCGACGAAGACCATACGTGGGAAACGGAGGCAAATCTAGCACATGCCAAAGGGGCTATTGCAGATTTTCATGCTGCTCACCCCTCCGCACCCTGCAGGCTTCGAATGACAAATGTTCAATTCATAAAAATATTTACTTCTATGCCAGATTCACAAACTCAGCTTGCTGAGAAGGATGAACCTTTTGATCGCCTGGAAGTCGATCCATAAAAGGGGGGTAGTGTTACTGGTCTACATTTTTCCCCTTCACAATTTGCTTCTTATCTTATCTTATCGTGTCACATGATCCCTTAGAATCTAATCATCTATCTTATCGTGAATGCTCACTTACATTTCATGGACTTAGAATCTCTTCGTGCAACAACTGCTTAGTTAGTCTGGACACTCAAACCTTTCACACGGATCTACGATCCACTTACACTGTCACGGTATTCACACTTTCACTTCATTACCGTGCTGGCTATTATTACATCATGCTTCTCTTCCATTTGATGCACATGCCCATCACACATTGTATGCTTCTCTTCTCTTCCATTCTACCACACAGCGTGTTGGCCTCATGCTATGCTTCTATGCTTCCATTCCATTCCCACACATGCGGACAAAGCATTGCATGTCGTAGATACAGTGTCAATACTGGTAAACACTGTTGTAGTATATAAACCCCCAATGCAGCACCGAAGAACTCCAGTCTAGTTCTTCTGGTCTTTTCCTCTCAAAGGTCCCAGTTGGAGTACTCACTTACCATCATCTTTTCCTCCTATCGTCTTAGCCTTTCTTTGTGCAACCTTTGAGCTTATAGCTTTGAGAGTTGTTTCAGTTCTCCTCTTTCTCAAAAACCCCTCGATGCCCCCAGAACATTCGCACCACAGAAACCTCCCCTCCCAAGGAAGAAACCCCTGCCCCATCCCGCTCCCACCTCAATGAGTATGTCAACTCGCTCAAAACCTCTAGCAAAGATGAAGGAGAAATCCTTGAGGTTCTCAAAACCTGCTATGAAGAACCATCTGAAGAAGTCGCCTCGGTGTCCCTGGCATGCATTCAGAAGGCACAGGATTTTTAAGAAGGGAAGCCGCCTCAACGTCTCCTTCCCTTACAATGAACCATATACTTGTAGCACCAAAGAATGACAGAACCTTGTGTCTTCCTATCTCCCTACAAGGAAAGAACCAAACCGTTGAAACCACTGCCCTCATTGACTCTGGTGCAACTGGAAACTTCATCGATCCTTGACTCCTGTCCCCAGGAAACTTCAAGACCTTGCCACTCCCCAGCCCCATCATCGCCTACAACGTTGATGGAACCCCCAACCAAAAGGGAACCATCAAGAACAACGCCTTCGTCCCTATTGTTACGGGTCTATATTTTTCACCCTTCACATGCTCACATTTTTCGCTCTTATCTTATCTTATCGCGTCACGTGATCCAACAGGATCTAATCATCTATCTTATCGTGAACGCTCTACTTACATTCAT
>JBBPSC010001309.1:0-10604 GCA_038093395.1 Baorangia bicolor | reverse complement strand
TGCCAAGGCCAGAGACCCGCTTGAAGCTGTTTAGCTCCTGGTGCTCGTTCGGGTCTTGGCGTTGCGATTGACTTTGGGGGAGGCTCGAGGCTTGGAGGAAGGGATCATGCTACAGATTTTGTTGTCTAGTGGTTCTGGGAAACATGCAGGTCACGTAAAAGTGCTACGATCATGGTTCCATTGCACCTGCGACTAAAAGGTTGCTGTATAGATGGTTTGTGGTCGTCAAAGTACATAAGGTCGTCAACGTGGATACTGAACCTGGAGTCGGTGGACGTGAGGTACGCCCAAGATACCACAACCAAGTCGTGGTGACTAGTATGGGTCTTGACCGGAAGTGCGAAGGCGGGAAGTGGGTGCGGAAGACCGCAGTAATCGCTACCGAGCGAAAAGGCTACTATGCTGCGCCGATTTATTGGCCTGTGCCAGTGCGACAAGTCATCGGATGTTAGCCAACATAGCGAATTTTGATCGCACTAGTCCGGCTTCGGTTTTCCAACGCTGTCGTGTAACTCGTCATCAAAATGTTAGATTCCATATGCCATAGGGAGACTACCTTTCAACTCTTCAGCCTCTTGGCTCTGCTCGTAGTTCAAGACTAGGCGTTTCAGATGTTGCTGTTCTACTTTGTCCTGAAGTTGTGCCGAACGAGTATGCACCGCGAGAGCAGATTCTGCAGGGATGGGTAGATATCGCATCTAATGAACAGATTAGTTCAGATCTTGCTTTGATATTTAAATGATAGACCTGTTGCTTGTTTCCTCTCTTCGTGATCACTGTGAAGTTCATCACCGGCTCGCCATTAGTTGCATTGCCTTCGCCATCAGCATCTCCCTCGTTATCATCCACACGCTTCTTTCTGGAACCAGGTGCCAGTACAGCAGAGTCCCACCAGGCTGCCTTCTTGTCAATCTTTCTCGACTCAGCAGACGAATCCGTGATGATTTTGGCAAGTTCTTTCGCAAAGTCTGCATCAGCTTCTTCTGAGGGACCAAGGTATTCCTGAGCGGAGAGTACCACGACGGGGTCTGGCGACGGAGCGCGATCTTCAGCCTGTAGAAAGGCATCTCTGTAACTGTCTTTGTGGAGACTCGCAAAACAATGCTCACTGCAGACTCCTGGCCAGCAGTATCGTCGTCTTCTTCTTCATCTTGCTGAGGCCGTTCCCCATCATCCTCACTATCATCACCACTATCACCCTCGGTTGTCACTTTGATGCATACTCAGCTAAGACAGGAAAGATTACGGGGACTACTCACATCCAGCATTTTGCATGACAGTGTTGAATATTTCATCCACTGCCGCGGCAGCTTCCTCGATGGACTTCGGCATCGCTAATTTCGGTCGAATGGCCTGCACAGCGGTGAGGTCATGGTCATGGGTTACGAATTTGCCTTACGTCAAGGGAGTCTGACAGCATGAAATCCACATCCATAGGCAGTTCTTCTTTACATAAGACATAATACTGAGTCTGGAGTCAGTGTTTCTGCAAGTTGAACAGCGGAGATCGTTCACCTGGAAGAATGCCAAGAAGTTATCGAGCTTTCTTTTCTGACTGCCCCTGTCAAAACACATGCCAACAGTGTCTAGCATCGCGCAGACCAAGCGAACTCTGAAAAAGTCCTCCGGCATATCGACTGTGCAGGGCTGACGCGGCAATGGCTGACCGTCGGCTGGGAAGAAATATGAGTGCGGAGGATGCAATGCGAGTGCGAGCGAGACTGACGGTGTCCAAATGTTACAAGAGACCATAATGTGTCGAATACCAAGCTAGAGCCCACCAGACGGTAGATGTACAGTTCTCCGAGGTACTTCATCGTCGCTATTCGTTGCTGGTTTGTGTTGTATACGTTTTGCTCCAGCCCCCGACGTACGTCTTCAAGTACTTGATCGACGACGGATATGGCGAAAGCAGGATGATAGCGCTGTAGGTCGTATGTCAACATCGCGAGCAAACTGATGTTACTGTATTTGATTTTCCACGGTTTCGTGAAAACCTTGTGCAAAGAGCGCTGTACAAGAGGATCGTCCCAATCCAATTTCCGAATGAGCTTGAGCACCTTATCGATGGTTTTCTTGGCAAGAACATCGAATATAAGGTGGCGAATGAAAAGCTCAATTGGAGTTCGTTCCTTCTCAACACGCGGGGCACGTTCCGGGGGATTGCACTGGATAGATACTCAGTGTCCGATCCTAGACTGCTTTTATAAGTTCAAACCTGGTAGTAAGCATTCTCAAGCAGGAGCATTTGCCTCTGATCAAAATGTTGCATATTTTGTTTGCGCTTCATGAGCTCGAGCTAGAGAACAGTAAGCCGTCGATAGAGTAATGCCAAACGCACCAAACCCGCACCATGGTAGTGAACCTTTCTCTGGTATCCTCACTCCGTAGAAGAAAGCGTCCACATCCTTCAAGCAAAAGGGCTATATTTTCTACGTTCGTGCCCGAGAAGTCATCGAGACAGACTTTGAATATGTGCAATATCAAGTGGGATGGCACAATGCGGAACTTCGTCAAGTTCGACAGAAAGACAACATTCTGGTTAGGTGGAGGGTTTAATAACATATCACCATCAAAGGGAACGACATACCTTGATCCGTGTTTCGACAAGCTCTTTAACAACGTTCTTTTTCCTCTGTAAATACCTGAACTCCTCATCCATCTTGGTGCGTTGATCAGTTTTTGTCCGATATATGAATTGCAGCGAGTTGGTGGGATGACTCACAGAAGCGACTAGTTCTGATCCTATGTCCGGCATGTACTTACTTAACGTAGCAACCAGCCTGGAGTAATGAGGCAGGAGGTCGGTTCTGTTCTTCGGAACGGTGATCAAGAACTAGTCTACATTTATCAAACTGCCCAAGGAAAGATCCGTGGGATGGAACCCACTTTGATGAGCCTTTTTCTGGCAGCCTTGGAATTGAGAAACGCAAAGTCCACGGCGGCTTGATCAATCATTGCCCGGTTGGTGGCATCTGGGAGGCGAGCCAAGAGAGCAGTAAGAAGCTGTGAGGGACCTTGCGGTGCGAGTTGAGGAGACAATGAGGGGGTCGAAAGTTTAGGAGACGCTGGTGTAGGCGTGACCGCGCTGGAATTTTTAGAGCATCACAGTGAGATACTTCGTGTAGAAATCCACAAAAGCTCGGCTCGGCTTACCCATCTTCTTCGGCGTCTGGGCTGTCTAGTCCATCCCCGGGATGGAAATTCCCGTTAGTGTGTATATCCCCATTGGCTTTGAGTCCCTCGAGCTCTTGTTCTAGTTTCTTCGCCTCCATGTCGGCCTTTTCCTTCTCAGCTTTCTCTTTCTCTTCGTCGGCTGCCTTGTCGATTCTTTCTTCAGATTCGATACCAAGAACACTCTTGGGAACAAAATCCTTCAGGTCTTGAATGTCTTCGAAAAATTTTCGTTCTTCCTCGTCTTCCCACTTGCCACCAGACACAAGCGAGATATCTTCCGATTCGTCCGCAAGTATTCCACCAGGATTTGACCCTATCTGGATCGAGTCCGACTTCTGGGAGGCAGTTGGCAACGCAGGCATAGGAAGATAGAGCAGCTCAGAAAGGCTGGAGCTGCGTTTTTAATGGTGAACATGGCGTGAGGAATTGCACATACGTTTGACAGCTTGCAAGCAGCTTTTCGTACCCCTTGGTCATTCTCTCGTATGCTTGTTGCCGGTCTTCGAATATCTCGCCGGAACGAATGTATGCTTCATGATTGCGACGGTCCTGTTCTTGGAGGCGCTATAAATAACCCAGGTTAGATAGAGCACAGGTAATGTAGGAGGATACTGCTTCCGCGTACTTTGTGTTCCATAACCAATTTCTTGGCTACATTGTCGAAGTAGCCCTCACACATGCGCTTGAACCGGTCACGTATGTCCTGTTCTACAAGTTCTTCATCTTCATTAACAAGGGGAGGGAAGTTTCCTTGAGTTTCACTTGTCGTGATGGAGGATAGAGTGCCAGGTTCTGAATCGCTAGGTATTTGCTTGGTTTGTGCAGGCATCAATCCGAGATATGGGCGAGCATATGACTTGAGGAATGTTGAAAGCAAAGGGAGAGAAGACAGAGTAGGATCGTTTGATAACTATGTTGGATATCAGTCTAGACCCGTGTCACGGAGCAGGATATGCTTTACCAATTCTTTGATAGCCTTCATCATCCACTCGCCGCCACTCCTGGTCGGAGAATCTCTGATGACACCCACAAGAGCAAGCTCGGAGGACACCCGAAGGACCGGTCGTTGGCGGGTGATTCTCGCAGCGTCCTCCTTCTCACGTTGATCGGGAGGAAGAGCGGAGAGGGCTGCCCTTGAGGGAGCGGCGATTGCGGAAGTTAACATGTCCACGAAAGTAGGGGAGAACGAAGTCGGGAATCGTCTATGGAGGGTGCATATGACCTGGAAGTATGTGAGTTCCATTTCAAACACCCAGAGTCTGGGATTCCTCACCTCCACCGCGGCCCAGACGTCTTTCTCCGTCTTGCATCGCGCGATACCATCGAGCGCAGCGCCGGCTATCTCGTCGATGTATTTCTCGAGCGAAAGAGAGTCGGTATCCTTGATGATCTGGTCGCGGTTATCTGACCCGATTGATTGACGCATGCGCTTGATGAGCGCAGTGTGACGCTTGAGAGACGAGTCAAGTTTCGAGGACTCTATTGCGGCGGTGAGACATGTTAGTTCTACCGTAGAGCCGTGACAAACCTGGGGTGTCGAGGGAGAGGTTCGATGCTTTGAGCTTCACACGCCGTGCATGGCGACCTTTCTCCTCTTCTGCCTTGGGTAAAGACGACGTATCCATCTCGGATAGCAATGGGATGTCCAGGAGGACTGGCGATGTTGTGCAAAATGGGTTCGCTGTTGGGCGTAAGTCGGTTGGTGATTCGGCGGTGGCTGCGAGCTCGACAACGATGACTCTGTATAAATTGCCTTTTTAGGACAACCTACACTTCAAGTTGTCTCCATCATCGCTGGCAGTCCGACTTGGACATAAGATCACTGGCAGGTGTTTTACTTTTCGTTGCTGTCACCCGGACGCGAGTTGGAGGACTTTGTTTACATTGTGTTCATGATGGGCATGGCCACACGACCATCACCAATACACAGGACGACCTCGTCCCCGGCATCTCAAAGAATACCACGAGAGGGAGCCATATGCATATGTGCCAAGCCTATAACCCGATTTCCATCTCACAACTACGATGCAGTCAACCGCTTCGCGCTCCGACCACACCCAGTGACCCGTTGTTGTTTGTGTCGGAGTCGATGTCTGTTTCAGCTCCGAATGTTTTTTTCCCTCCAGGCATGCGAAGGTTTACAGTTGCGCGGATCATCCGCGGATCAGGCGAAACGAAGCTTATTTCGTGTCTACTATGCGAGGACAGTTGCAATACATTTCGAATCGCGAGGTATGAATTACGCCGCTCGACATTACTGAATAAAAGCAGACCGCATCGAACCAGCAAAACAGATCGAGACGTGCACGAAAGAACATGCGAAACAGACCGTCGAGTACAATTGGTGTCAGTTAGCTTTTAAAATATAAGATAATAGAGTACGTATACAACGGGGCGAGGCGATCAGATGAAGCTGCGTGGAATCGGGTAAGGGGACTCGATGGCGGTATAATCAGAACCAAACGGAGTTTCCACATACAATGTGCAAGAGACATTTTTGGCCAATAGTGACGCCAGCCGCTGTTACTGCACACTGCTGTCGTTAGTAGAATAGTTGAGTTTTCGTTGTCGTTCGTCACCCGGTGATGTGGCTGAACGACTGATGCGTTGATAAGAAGTCGTGGCATTCAAAAACGTCTTGGGGTACCCCGGCCCGCCGTTAATACCTGGCACAAATAGTGCCCCGCGATTATAGGAGCTGCGTTCTTTTCTACGCATGTGTGTGGGCTTTGGGAACTCCTCTGGGAGTCCTTGCTTCGGACCGGAATCGGAGAAGAATATCTTTGGACGCCACTCCTCACGCTCGTCCATGATGCACGAATTCTTGAATTTTTCGACAAGTGCTTCTTTTCCCCTGTCAATGTCATGTTCATTTTAGCGACGTCAGATAATTTAGTGCACAAAGACCTACTGATAGTTTGCATAGCTCATTTGCAACACTTTCTCGCTGGAATACATGTTCCTGTGGCATGGTATCATAGCCCGTTCAAACGTTAGTATGGCTTATGGCTTACCACTTTTCACCCAACGTCGTCTTCGCAAACCGCAAGAGATCCTCTACGCCGATAAAGTTGACGAATGCATATCCGACGTTGCATCCTATCGAACAAGCATTATCAATGCGATGAAACGCATGGTGACATTATGAATTTCGTACCGTTCTGGAAGTCCATTCGTAGGTAGAGGAAATCAATACGTCGAGGACAAATTTTGTTGATGTACGCGATCAGCTCTTTATCGGTCATTTTATTTGGGATGTTCTTGATCATAACCGTGGTTCGCGTGTCAATGCCCTGCTCGATCTTGCGAATGTCCAATTGATTGTTCTCTGGAGGGGCCCGCGGAGAAGCGGGATACGCCGTGGGATATACACGGTTGGCGTTAGCGCCGTATGGATGATGGGCTAGAGATGGCGATGCATGTGGTGGATAAGAATAGGGAACAGCCTGGGAGGTAGCTCCGTGATAATACCCCGGAGAGGGTGGAAACGCGGACCATTGCTCTGGTAGGATGCCTGGCCCGCCCCACGCGACCCAAGTGCCTGCTGACGCATCCCAGCATATTGAAGAACATATGGGCATAGGCGACTGTGAGGAGACCGGGTATTGCATACCGTGAGCAAGGGACGAAGAGACCCAGGGGGGTTGCATAGATATATCCCCGGTGTATCGCTCGGTATGGGTAAAATAGTCATGCACAAATTGTGGCTGGGCTCCCGGACATGGTGGGGTGCACAGGTCCGTCGCGCCACTGGCCACCTGAGCGACCTCAAAAGGACAAACCTGTGAACGATCAAAGGCAATGGAGTTCATGCTGGCAGTCCGCGTGTAATCTGTGTCAGCCAGCTTGTGATGTGTGCGGGAACGAACAGCGTCAAAAAAGAGATTGTTCGATCCACGTCTACCAAACTGATCGGGGACGAAGGGACCAGTGTGCTCGTGAGGATGGTCTACGGAAAGTGCTTCGCCCGTGGTGGGCTCGATGCCGTCCACAGGATAACGAGAGGTGGGTTTCTGGCGATCAGGAATGGACGACTTATGGCTGTTTACAACCGAGCCTGCATCCAGGGTGATGGCGTTGGTTTCTTCGTGTTCGCAAGGCCTCGGATAGTCGCGGGCTCCTGCGTCATTCAGGAGAGGGAAGGGAACGCCGCTCGAGGTGGTGATCGTTTGCGACTGCGATAAGTACGTGGAAGCCGTGGGTGTCTTCGGCTCCGCGGCATGTCCACCTCCGAGATGACCTTCTAGGCCAACCAAATCTTCTTTTTCCAGATCCCGTGGCCCACTCCACTCGCCACGTAAAACATCTCGTTGGATGAGCCGGAGTTTCATGTTGTCAACTACCCGTCCGTTCAGACTTTCCCATGCTAATTCCCCTGCACGGATGTCGTAGTACTCGACCATGAAAAACTGGTGAGTGTACAGAATGATCAGACGCGAATCGACAGGACAGAGGAATAAAACGAAAATTGCCCGTGATTGGGCAGATAGCTCGAACAGCAGTCGAGCGACTGTGGAATCCGTGTGCCGTACGTATGTAATATGATGTCCTTTAAAGCAAAAACGTACCTGATTACATTTCTCTTCGTCCTCTTTCAGGAGGTGGAACGACTTGAGTTCTCCATACTTTGCCAACACGCTTTTGAGCTTTACGGGAACGAAGAAGCGAACCCTGCTCCAGCCAGAATAGTTGTGATCACGCTCTGCCATCATCCCACCTACTGACACACAAAATTCGCCCTCTGTGTGTGTCATGGCGGCTGACGCTGACTGACCAAGGAGCTGGGGAGGTTGAGAACGCTGCGACATGGAATACCGAGACAGACCTACCTGTAGGAAATGATCTGGAGTTACGAACAAGCAAGTTAATGCCCCCACCCATTGGCTGCGCACCGTGCTCTCGCAAGAGGTCTTCTGCTTGTCGCCCACATCAGAACCATAATGTGGATGCGAGCCATTAGCCTCTATAAGACATTTGACTCTTTCTGCGTCACGTATGTCGTAGAACGCGAGGATAATGGCACGTTTTTCCTGAAAGCGATAATAGATGGTCTGGATGACGTTCCCGGTATTCGAGACACTTTGCGAATCCACCCGAGCCGGGGACGAGTCATCCGGAAGGGCTGCCAGTGAGTGGAAATACGGACCAATTACGTCCTCGGAGAGGTCGCATGGAACGTTCCCAATCTGGTTTGTCACTATCAGCCTAACCCGCATGTGAAATAGTAAGAGATTCACAATCAAGAAACGGCTTTCAGCAGAATCGCTGGAAAGAACGTTTGGGGAGGGAGAGGCGGATTGCTCGTTGCTGGGGGCGTTTAGGTCTGTTGAATCCGGATCCGTACTGTCACTTCTGAGTGACGAGGCAGGGGTGAGAGGCGGCGTTAGATAGTGTTGGTTCCTCGACTGCTGACGGGATTGTTTGACTGGGTGCAAGTCGCCGTCTTTTATCGAAAGCTTGGACGATAATTTTGCGGGACTAAGGGATGGGATCTGAGACGAGGATTTATGTACGGTTGGTTGTGGACGCGTCAACTGAGGGTCGGAAGAAATGTTGCGCGCGCTGTGTCACGTGGGAGTGGCAGTAAGAGAGAACCGAATACACACGACAATACACCTGGACGCACCGCAAATTTGGGAGGGAGGGAGAAGGTTGGAGGCGTGGAGGACGACTGTTTCCCTCTACCGCAAGGCGCAGCGGAGCAGACATGATGGGGGAAGAGGATGAGGCTCGAAAAGGTGTCTGGGCACGCGAACGATGCTTTAAGAAGGGGACAGGAGAAGCTTTGTGATAGAAAAGGAATAATCTGGGAATTGGATAGGCTGAACGCGCGGTTAATTTGATGGGCCGAGTTGACGTACAGAGAAGCGATGCTGCAAGAAGAAGGTAGGATCTCGCGTACCTCCGTGAATGCACGCGGGACGGAGAATATGGAAAGGGGAAGTAGGAAACCAGAGTCAGTAAACCGGAGACATGACCGACAGTACTGCACTCGATGGCGATACAAGGGACATGAAAATGGACGAGGTACGACGAGAGAAACGAACTGCGTTATAAGTACACAGGACGACTTCCTAATCGCTTGGAGAAGAAGGGAATGGATGGAAACACATCACACAATATAGCAATTGCTATGCACCAGGTGATTCTGCGGCGCTTTCTGGTCAGATTAACAGTCTTACCAGAACTTGATCAGACCAGTAAACACGATCGGTGGATGGAAGGACGGGTTGACAGACAACGGACTATCATCACCGGCACCACCGACGGTCTGCCGCCTGGAGGGATACCTGTGGGTGGTGTTGGCTCGTGTTGTTGGGAGCCCCTCCCCGCGATGGCCCAGCTAATCGATGACCATGTCGGATGCTGTTGCCTGCGATAAAAAATCCATGATAACTTGACAGATCTATGCAATGAGTTGATTGCTGCTCGTTCACGGAAATATACCCAGTCTGCACAAAATGGCCAGAATTCTCAGTGCAATCCTCCTCAGGTACGTGTCCGTAGCTATCGCACCACTTTTTGGATGACGCAAACCGCCATCCGATTTCTGTATATCAATTTCATTTATCACCGGAAGAAGCGCTGTCTGGTTACGAATATGCCCACCTTACGCAAGCACAGAACTGAGACTCTATCGTGGTGCTTCATATCAGGCCTGACTAGGACTGCTAAAAGGGATGGTAATCGGATAGACGAGTCTTGCCATGGTTCTTGTCAGCGACTCTGGAATGGGCAATGATCCGTCTCACAGCGTTCTAGTTGACGACGGGGGAGTCGTCGTGAACATATCACGTGTGAGGGGATCTCATCGAATACGATTTTCTCAATTCCGAGAACATGCGGGCCGCAATCGCCAGCAACAAGACAAGTACTTACCGATAAGTCGTCCGACACGCGCTCGGCCACACCCGGAGTAATTGACCCACCACGCTCGACGACGTCCAGAGTCTGTCGGAAATTAAAAACAAGCCGCCGATGTCCGGGCTGCGTAGCTCCGCGTTGCAAGAGTAGTGAAGCTTTGAAGCTCGACTTGACTTCAAACGATGGATCGATGGACAAAATCAAAACATGACTAGGGAACTTCGAGGTTGCTTTTGACCTGACATGAATCTATCCAAGCCTGTTCATTTGCTGTAGAGGGTGCCACCAATCCTGTCCGTTCTGCTTAGTAATGTATCTCATCCGTCGAAGCAAGTACCAGTGGAACACCGCCGTCAAAGACCAATTTTTTTCCTGAAAATGCCGTTCTACAAGATGTTATGTATATCCGCTCACTTCAGAGAATATGTACGTGCTACACGTCTCCCAGTGCAATGCTCATCGCCAAGCTTCAAATCAACTAACCAGACGCTTTAGAGACACATTAAAGACCTGGTAACAATGTCTGCACGCCATGTGATGGACCAGGGTGGAGTCGTTCGGAA
>JBBPSC010001308.1:0-10606 GCA_038093395.1 Baorangia bicolor | reverse complement strand
GACCAGAAGAACTAGACTGGAGTTCTCTGGCATTGCATTGGGGGTTTATATACTACAACAGTGTTTACCAGTATTGACACTGTATCTACAATATGCAATGCTTTGTCCACATGTATGGGAATGGAATGGAAGCATAGAAGCATAGCATGAGGCCAACACGCGGTGTGGCAGAATGGAAGAGAAGAGAAGCATACAACATGTGATGTGCATGTTAATCAAATGGAAGAGAAGCATGATGTAATAATAGCTGGCATGGTAATGAAGTGAAAGAGTGAATACTGTGACAGTGTAAGTGGATCGTAGATCCATGTGAAAGGATTGAGTGTCCAAAGCTGACTAAGCAGCTGTTGCACAAAACGATTCTAAGTCCATGAAATGTAAGTGAGCGTTCACGATAAGATAGACAATTAGATCCTAAGGGATCACATGACACGATAAGATAAGATAAAATGTAAAATGTGGAGGGAAAAATGTTAGACCCGTAACAGGCACACGCCATCCATGGAGAACCCTCTATTCCCAGCACGTGAGCAAAGGAGATGAGGGCATTTTACTCTTGAGCCAGGAGCTCAAAGGTACGAAGGGGGTAATGTTATGGTTTTTCCTCTTTATCGCTCCACTTATCTTGTTGTTTCTCGACTTGTCACTCGTACATGGTGCGGTAGGTTGGCTTCTATCTCTTCAGCTTCTTTAATCCTCACTAACCCCTCCGATATTGTCATTACCTATCTATTACCTTAATTCCCCTGTTTGGACTTATCTCCCTCCACAGTCACCTCTCTTACGACGACAAGTTCTCCTACCTTCCATTGGTTTCCACTTTCTTTGTAAGCCTGGTCTGTGTGCATTCCCTTTTTACTTATTTAAACCTATGCTGTATTGCTTGTGTCTCTATTCTTGATCTATGCTATACAAACATACCTTCTTGAATCACTTGGAAGTCAAGCTTCCTCTCCTAAGTCCTTGTCCTGGTCCTCGAGTGTGACTTATTGTCAACATTCTCCTCCCCGTCCAAGACCTAGTAATCCTAGGCATTATCGTACAAGTCCCAGCACCCCTGGGCATCCTTGTTTGTCTCCCTAGAGACTTCCTCGTCCTTTGTGTCTTGTTATCCCTGAAGCTCCTCAGATGTCAGTCTCTTTGTGAGCATCGCCTGTTGAGTATCCTTGTTGAACAAGACCCCTTTTGTATGCTTCGCATAACAGATATGCTGAGTCTGCCCAGATCCAATAGCCCCTGGGAATTGTCCTTCCTGCATTCGCTGCCACCCAAGTTCCTTGAAACACATATGTGTCATGTATGCTTCCTGGTTGGCCAAGCCCATAGTCAACAAACATCAAGTTATGTGGCATGATAATTCCCTTGGCAGGTAAGTGAGAACAATGATGCCAGAAGATATTGATACTCAATCAACCTGACAATTCAAGGAAAAATCATGACTTTCAATCATAGAAGCCATCACTGAACATACCAGGTTGAGTGTACAGGTTTATTGATGTGCCATCTGCAGCAAGGACACCATTCTGCCAAGCATGACAAGTGTGCTGTGCAGTGAAAGCATGCGCTCAATGCATATGCAGTGAACCAACTGCAGGTAAAGCTATGAATTTATCATGGCACTCAAGAAGCACACCCATAACCTAAAACAACCCAAAAGACATGAAGTCCCAAGGTCGCACTAAAACAGTTAAACTCGTAGAGAAATGAGAAGAGGCTGAGGAGACTACTCTGATCTTTGTGGGAAAAAGACCAAGAGAACTAGACTGAGTTCTCTGGCCGTTGCATTTGAGCTTATATACTACATGGGTGTGTACACCTGTGTACGTCTAATCTATGATATAGGAGTAACATGTGCATAATGCATGGTATGGTGGCATAGCCATAGAATGGAATAGAAGCAATGCATGAGGACCACATGAGGATGTGGCAGAATGGAAGATGAGAAGCATGGCATGCGTACAATGCATGTAGAATGGAAGACTAACCTGCACGGTGAAGATGTGAAGGGGTGAAACCGTGCTAGGTGTATGTGGATTGTAGATCCATTGAGAAGAGTGTCCATTGTGTGAAAAGTTCTAAGTTCAAAAGATAAGATAAGCGTTCACAATAGTTAGATGATTAGATCTGATTAGATCATGTGACACGATAAGATAAGATCAAAAGATAAGATAAGGAGGAAAAATGTTAGACCTGTAACATAACCCAGTGGGTACAACTGTTGACCATCCTAACACTGACCCCTGTCCATTGAGCAACATCCTCAGGTGATAAAGCATTGCCATAGTGCCCAGCATGAAAGAGAAAGATAGCCAGTTGGATCAAAATTGGTAATTGCTGTTTGTTTAACTGATTTTTAAACACAGGTAATTGCAAATTTCATCCAGGATGTTGTTGAATATCAGTGGATTGACATGAACCTTCTTGTGGAATAAGTGGGGTCAATGTTCAGCAAAATGGCCAAGGAGGGGAAGCTGGGAGGCTTGCATGATTCCTTCATCTGGTCATTCCAATACCCATGCCACCCTCACTTCATCTTCCAAGGCTTCAATCACACTGAGCATACTCCTATACAATAAGTCAATCTCCTCTGTTGTTGATATTGTGTTGTCTGAATCTGAGTTAGTGTTTCTGTGGCCTGGCTTTGAGGTCTTGTGGCTCTGCAGAATTGTGGGCCAGGCTCTCAGCCCCAAAAGACCTCAAAGGGGGCCTGGCCCAGGCTGCAAGCCATGGCTGAGGGCTTAGGCCATGGCTTGCTGTACATAAACCTGGTAGATGTTATGGTTTTTCTTCTTTACTGCTCCACTTATCTCGTTGTTTCCCGACTTGTCACTCGTATGTGGCACGGTAGGTCAGCTTCTATTTCTTTAGCTTCGTTAATCCTCACTGACCCATCAGATATTTGTCTCATGTACTTATTACTCTAATTCCTCTATATGGACTTATCTCCCTCCACAGTCGCCTCTCTCACAATGACGAGTTCTCCTACCTTCCATTAGCTTCCACTTCTTGACTAAGCTGGGTCTGTGCGCAAACTCCTCTTCACTATTTAAACCAATGCTGTATCGCCTGTATTTCCTATTCTTGATCTATGCTACACAAGCATACTTTCTTGAATCACTCAGAAGTCAAGCTTCCCCTCCTAAGTCCTTGTCCTTGTCCCTAAGCATGACTTCCTGTTGATGCTTCTTCCCTTGCCCAAGACCTAGTAACCCTAGGCATCCTCATTCAAGTCCCAGCACCCCTGGGCATCCTCATCCATCCCACCAGAGACTCCCTCGTCCCTTGCCTCTCATTATCCCTGAAGCTCCTCTGATGTCAGTCTCTTTGTGAGCATCACCAGTTGAGTATCCTTGTTGAATGAGACCCCTTTGGTATGCTTCATGTAACAGTAGATATGACTGGTCTCGATTTCAAGACAATGTAGTACAGAAATTATTAGTACTTGTCCAAAATGTTACCATCCAAGCCCCACTCATCATCTGCCTCTCCATCAGCCGAGTCAGCAGAACTGGCAGGCTGGCCATGCAGCATAGTTGTCTTGGTGGCAACTGAGGGATCTTCTTGAACCAAAAGACTTGACCTTGTAGCACATTTGAGGAATTGAAGTGCCTCAACAATGTCGCCCTTGAGACAGTTGTGGTGCTTGGTAATCATTATACCTGCTGATGAAAACACTCGCTCTGATGACACAGAACTTGCCATGATAGGGAGGTAGTCCCATGCTAGGGTTCCCCACACTGGGTACCATGTAGAATGCATACCCCACCATTGTACAATGGTGGAGTCACCGAGATGTTCCTGTGTGTTGAGGTATTCATGGAAACCATGAAGCCAAGGGCATGTGGGGTTGTTGTGCTTGCCACTTTCATTAGAAGCAACTTCCTCGTCACCATCACTTTCGTCATCAATATAAGAGCCCAACAGGATGTTAAGGCTCGAGTTGCTTGTTGTGATATGATGTTTGTGGCTGGTACAAGTCTGCGGGGTATTGGCAGAGTCAGAGCCATACATTATGTAGTAATATTCCTTGTACTGGGCCCATTAGCAATGAACTGCACTCGAGAAGGAAAGAGAAATGATTTACAATAACTTTAGCATGGTTCATTGCTTCAATGGAGAGCTGCTTGCCCCAGTTGGCACGGATGTATTCAAGTTTTTGATGCAGGTCGAGTACTAGCATAAAGTAATGGTGTCAGATATGTGTGATGGGTTGGACGATCACTTACTCATTGCTATGATATACGTGTTTGACGTTGATGTATGCATGTAGTAGTGAGATATTTTTTTTGCCCCTGCTTGAAGCACAGCACTGAATTTTGAGAACTTCTTGCTCTTCGTGTGTGATGACCATGCTCTGTGGAGTGCCTCCAGTGCTGGGAGGGCAGTGTGTAGCATAGGTCCATGGTCTGTTGAAAATGCATGTTGTGTGTTCTTAGTGAACTAAGTAAATAATAAGTATAATTGTGATGAAAATAAAATATGATGATGTAGACATACCACTAAAAGTGTTAGAAGAAGGTGGACTTGGTCCCACTCCCCTTCTGTCAATTGCAGGTTGAGAATCTTGCAGTGCTTCTCTGTGTCACTTTGTTCTTTAAAGGCAAGCCACTCGACAAAAGTATTGATGTCCTGTCATTTGTGAATGGATATTAGGTATTAATAGATAAATATGCTTATCTCCTTGAGTTCCAATGCATGACTGAGCATAGTGAATGTTGATGACCAATGGACTTTTATATCGAGTAGAAGTTGCAGTGGTGGGGAGCAACTTTAAATGCTCTTGAAGAGCTCCTTGCATTGTGCTGAGGAGCATGCCTGTGGGAGCATAATTAGTGAATGTCAATCCTAATTTCGTGTGCTCACCTTTACTGAGATAGCACAGATGAGGCCAATTGCATCTTGATTCTCTCCATTGTGTGTGAAACAACTCAAAAGACCATAGCTCGACCAGTGAAGGCAAAGCAATCTAGGTTGCTCACAGAACCAAATGGAGAGAATGAGTGAATGAGCTGTCGTATGGAGAAGACATCAACTTGGCAGCTTAAGCCCTAAGGCCCGCCCCTAAGTAGTATTGTCCCTCGCTTCCTAGTCTTGAGAGAAAAAGACCAGAAGAACTAGACTGGAGTTCTTCGGTGCTGCATTGGGGGTTTATATACTACAACAGTGTTTACCAGTATTGACACTGTATCTACGATATGCAATGCTTTGTCTGCATGTATGGGAATGGAATGGAAGCATAGAAGCATGACATGAGGCCAACATGCTGTGTGGCAGAATGGAAGATGAGAAGCATACAACGTGTGATGGGCATGTATATTAAAATGGAAGAGAAGCATGAGGTAATAATAGCTGGCACGGTAATGAAGTGAAGAGAGTGAATACCGTGACAGTGTAAGTGGATCGTAGATCCGTGAGAAAGGTTTGAGTGTCCAGACTGACTAAGCAGTCGTTGCACAAAAAGATTCTAAGTCCATGAAATGTAAGTGAGTGTTCATGATAAGATAGATGATTAGATCCTTAGGGATCACGTGACACGATAAGATAAGATAAGAAAGAAATGTGAAGGGGAAAAATGTAAACCCGTAACAGTGTGTGACCACAATGTTTGTTGCAAACCCATACCAATTAAAGTGTAGGGCCAACGATTGTGCACAAGGATGTCTCTTCCTTGCAGTGCTCACTAGCACTGTTGGGACGATAGTCAAGGAGCCAGTAACCTTAATCTCCTGTCTCAATGCTAAGCCCCTTTGCAGAGGTAGTAATGCATGAATGACCAGCAAAGACAAGTGGAAACGACTGAGGTCTTCAGCCATTTACACCTGCTTTATATATTGTTACAAGGGTGCACACAGACCAAGCAGTGCTACCGATAAGAAGTACATATTTGGTAACCAATGATAAAGGTGTGAGAGGGATAAAGCAAAAGTTTGTTGACAAGGTATAAATAATGACATATGTAAATGAAGCGTGTTTGGGATAGGGGCAGAGTCTAGACTCTTGTCACCTGATCTTTCCCATGATCACATGCTTTGGATCATGTGATAGTTGAAGGTTTTGTAATCACATGCTGATATCATGTGACTATCAAAAGGTTTAAAACGATGAAGTCCAAAGTAGTAGTGTGAATGATTAAAGTCTTTAATGGTGTCTGTAACAATGTTGGCCTTGGGTGATGCAGGGTCATAGTGTTTTGATGTACTATAGGTGGTGAGGAAGGCTTGCATGGCAAGATTGATAACATGGGCCATACAGCTATGGATGTGTTAGTTAAAATATGTAGGTAGAAAGTCAATATCTTACCATAGTTGTTGCTCTGCCCCATCAAACGGTTTGCCAGTTTCAGATGTGACAAGACGGGCAAATTCTGCCATCATTGTGTCATTGTTGGATGCATTGTCACAAGTGACATATCCAATCTAGTAAATGAGCAAATGTAAACCATGACAGACATACATATAGTACATAGATGATGTACCTTGTGCGTCACATCCAGATGCTTGACTGCCTTGTACAGTGCCTGTCTGAGATGAATGCTGTTGTGTGAGTTGTTGAGTTGAATGAATGTGAGAAGGCCTGTTTGAAGAGTCCACACATGCGGCATATTCTCTTCGATCCAAGATGCAGTGATGGCGAAGTATCTGTTACGCTTTTTCCCCTTTATCATTCTATCTATCTCGTTACCTCTCGACTTGTCACTCGCACGTGGCACGGTAGGTCAGCTTCTATCACTTCTGCTTCATTAATCCTCGCCAACCCCTCCAATATTGTCATCACTTATCTATTTCCATAACTTCTCTACATGGACTTATCTCCTCTTCGCAGTTGCCTCTCTTATGACGATGAGTTCTCCTACCTTCCATCATTTTCTATTTTCTTTGTAAGCCTGATCTGTGCACCTCCCTTTCTTACTTATTTAAACCTATGCTGTATCATTTGTATCTCCATTCTTGATCTACACAATACACGCATACCATCTTGAATCACTCGGAAGTTTAGCTTCCTCTCCCAGCCCTTGTTCTTGTCCCTCAGTGTGACTCATTGTCGACGCTTCTCTCCTCGTCCAAGACCTAGTAACCCTAGGCATCATCATATAAAGCCCCAGCACCCCTGGGCATCCTCGTTAGTCTCTTTGGAGACTCCCTTCGTCCCAGTATCTTGTTATCCTTGCAGCTCCTCAGACGTCGGTCTCCTCGTGAGCATCACCTGTTGAGTATTCTCGTTGAATGAGACCTCTTTGGTACGCTTCACGTAACAAAAGATCAAGAATCTCTGTGGTCCCACCTCCTCAGGTGAAGGACCTTTTACCACAATCACCACGAGTCGCTTCAGACTATTCCGCTGTAGAGACCTCCGGTCTCCTACAGTTGTATACCCTTTCCTCACTATTCTCCACATTCCCCCTCCTCCTTCGCTCAACAACCTACCTCTGTCCGGGACCAACTCTATATAGTCCGGTCGGTCGGTCCCATACCGGTCTTCGGTCTTGGTCATAGTCTGGTCGGTCTAACCCCCCTCTTTTTACTTGGACTTGTCTGCCCTATCCTTACCCTTATTACCTACTCACCATTACCTTCCTCCCTTCGATCTTACATATGGTTACCATCATCTTACCACTGCCCTTGTCATTACTCATATTTAGAGTTCCTTCATTCTACCTCTGACAGTCCTGGGAAATGCCCGGACTATAAAGTGATGTAGTAACATCTTCTAGAGACAGTTTTCGAGACCTGTACGTGTTACGGGTCTACATTTTTCACCCTTCACATGTCACTTTTTTCGATCTTATCTTATCTTATCGCGTCACGTGATCCCCCAGGATCTAATCGTCTATCTTATCGTGAACGCTCTACTTACATGTTTCAAGGACTTAGTCGTTTCATGCAATTGCTGCTTAGTCAGCATGGACACTCAACCATTTCACACGGATCTAAGATCCCCTTTACACTGTCACGGAGTTCACACCTTCACTTCATCTCCGTGCCGGCTATTATTACTATGCTTCTCTTCCATTTGATGAACATGCGCATCACGCATGGTATGCTTCTCTTCTCTTCCATTCTGCCACACTGCGTGTTGGCCTCATGCTATGCTTCTATGCTTCCATTACATTCTCATACATGCGGACAATGCATTGCAATCGTAGATTAGATGTACACAGGTGTACACACTCCATGTAGTATATAAAGTCCCAATGCAATGCCAGAGAACTCCAGTCTAGTTCTTCTGGTCTTTTCCTCTCCAAGGTCCCAGTCGTAGTACTCCTCACTCCTCATCTTTTCATTCTTAAGTCTTAGCCTTTCTTCATGCAACCTTTGAGCTTATAGCTTGGAGAGTTGTTTCACTACCACCTTTGATTGTATTTGATCAGCTCAATTAACATCCAATGTAACCCTGAACATACCAAGGCCACTAAGACTTGAGTATGGACCCGTTAGCTGTGTAATTGATAAACATCACAGCGACCATAGACCTACATCGCCCAACAAAGACCAGCATAGCAGACCTACAGAACTGTCAATTACGAACGTGCGATGAAATGTCCTGTAAGTGTTTATACGCACGAGAACAAAGATTGTAGAGACCCAGGACCAGGGTCTGCACTGTAGGACCATGAGGGACTTGTTGCTTGCTTGATAATTGTTATTTCATTACCCAAACATAGTCTACCTTTAAAATATTGTCAGCCAACAAACAAGATGTGAAGGAAGAGTTAACATACCTCGCTCAAAATGGTGAGGACTGTAGTGGCAGGATTGCGTACGGCTTAGCAGTCGCAAGTGAATTGGAACACAGGATCACTGGTGGTTCTCCGACGACATGGAACACGGGTCACGTACTGTCACAAATCAGCCAAGATGACAGTCACTACGTGCCAAGGGAACAGGTGCAACAGGCCAGTGAGGCAGCGAAAAGTGGCACAAGATGGTTCTGGGATATGGTTACCTGCCACTCACATGCTCCCATGATCATCGATGCATCGCTTGGGCTCTGTGCAGTTCCCATCAGATTGATTGAACCAAAGGGCAAGATGAAACACCCCTACGAATGGATGAGACACCGGGTTGCGACAATGTCCATGTTCTTTCTCTCTTCAAACAGCTGGATTAATTGTACGTACATCAGTTCCGAACATGCAGCAATTATGCAGAGGTTTTATAACGGACATTTGAGTCACATTCCGAAACAGCATACTCCCCCAGCCGGGAATACGCCGATAGACCAAGGGCGCGCGGGTACTCGTGTGACGCAATGTATGGATTGCACATTGTGCCAAACAGGGGGATCTGTCATGATGCTATGAGGAGGTCACAGTCGAAGCGACGCTGAAATCCAACGTGCACGAGAACACGGAAGAGCTAGGGAACAGGTGGGCTACAGGGCTTACTCATGTGTCTGCTTCAATTTAACCCACCTCACCCCGACCCTAGCCCCATCTGCTAACAAGACAACACAAGTGGGATGGTGAACTCGCCAGTACACATGCCGACCTCGAAAGGTGTGTCAGTGGCAGCCCTCCTCCTAGCTGAGGGACCCCCAGACGGACAGATGAACAATGGCTGAGCGGCGTAAGTGGGAGACCTACGCTTGACTAGCAAGGCTGCGTGTTGAACAGGACCTTCGAGAGATAATCAGCGAGACCCCGAACCCCATCATCCTGCACAGGTCGCGTAAACAGTAAATTCGCACTGGTTGTGAAGGGAGTAACCCCGTCATCGACGTCCCCACCAACAAATCTATCTGTTACGCGCGCGATGACCTCTTATTCTTGGACATCAGTCGACTGTACTGTCAAGCCGTCGATTCGCCTGGGATGGAGTTGCTCGAGTCTCCCGTGAAGGTCTCGGACGAACTTACCCGTGCGGACAATTTGAGAGCGGATGGATGGGCGAGTCCATTTTCGCAAACTTGGCAGAGGGACGGGGTTCGGTGAGTATGGGGGAGGAAACGCGGGTTGAAGCGTTGGCAAGGATGGGTGTGGACATGGTGCACTGAGAAGGTGGACGGCTGAAGGTGTTGTCTGAGCGGGAATGGGCACGGATGTAACGACGGATGGGGACTGCGTTTGAATGAAATTTAATGAATACTCGTTGGCGGCGGAGAGCATCAGGTATTCGCGTCGTCCATCGCCAACACTTGAATAACTCTCAGCTGGGCACTTACAGTCAGTATGTCCTCCGGGTTGGATACAGGGACCAGTATAATGCGGCAACGTCGTCCACCCTGTACTCGTGGCCAAGAGTCTTGCAAGGCGCCAGAACGAAGCGGCATAATGAAACTGCAGAAATCCTCTTGAATGATCCCTGCAAAAGACCAGGAGAACCCATACAGACAAGCTCGGTGACGGAGTTTGAACTGCTTGCGACGGGTATGGAGGTCCGGACGTTCGTGCTCAGTTCGGCGCACGGTTTTCAGACTCAGCACACTCGGCATTTTGGTAGGCAGTCCAATTGCTTTTCTACAATGGAGTCCCCTGATCACCACCTCGGCCGGACGACCCGCCACTGGTTGGGATGTTGAACATGTAGTCTAGTGTCGATACAAAGTAGGATCATACGTTGACGAGACATGACATACGTTACATAGGTTCAAAGCGGCATATGGTACA
>JBBPSC010001307.1:0-10609 GCA_038093395.1 Baorangia bicolor | reverse complement strand
AGGAGTGAGAATTACCCCCTTCGTAAGGCCATGGTCTACTATGACCAGAATAGAGTTGTGGGAGTTGGAGAGGGGGAGGTCGGTGATGAGGTCAACAGAGAGTTGTTTAAAGGAAAGGGAGTGGGAGGAGGGAATCGGAGAGAGAGGGGGAACAGTTGGATGGGTGTTCACTTTATTTTGCTGGCAGACTGCACAGCCGTCAATGAAATGTTTTACAAAGGAGAAGAGACCCAGCCACCAGAAGTCGCGTTCGAGGATGGACTTGGATGGACTTGATGTGAAAGATACCCATGTGGCCCGAAAGTGGAGAGGAGTGGATGGAGTGGAGGAGGGCAGAGCGAGCTGTAGGAGGAACATACATGCAACTTTTGAAGTAAAGATGACCATTGTCAAAGGTCCAATCATTTAAGAAAGCACAGGTGAAGAGGGAGGATCCTTCATTGAGGGCAGCAAGAGCTTTGAGCACAAAGGAGTCCGAGGTGGTAGAAGATTTGATGTGGCATGTGAGAGTGAGGTCAAGGGCGTTGATGACAACTGGGTTAGGGAGGATGGCACAGCCTGTGTTGTCGGAGGAGGTATCAACCTCATCCTTTCGGAAGAGGGTGTCAGCAGGGCCCATTTGAGAACCAGGGGTAATAGCCCAGACGATGTCGAAGTCTTGGAGGAAAAGAGCCCATCAGGCTTGACGATGAGAGAGTTTGCGAGGGTCTTGAATATAGGAGAGGTTTTTGTGGTTAGTAATGATTGTGACTGGGTGGGGGGTGCCTTGGAGGTAATGCTTCCACTCATCGAGGGCATAGATGACAGCAAGGAGTTCTCTGTCATAAATGTCGTAGTTTCGCTCTGCAGAGGAGAAGGTCTTGGAGAAGTAGGCTGTGGGTTTCTTGTCACCGTTTGGGTCTAGTTGCATGAGAACTGCACCAGCAGCAAGGAGGGAGGCATCTGTCATGACAAAGAAGGGTTTGGTGACGTCAGGGATGGTGAGGACTGGGGCAGTGCAAAAGATGTTGTGAAGGGAATTAAAGGCCTTCTGTTGGAGGGGAGTCCAAGCCCATTTCTCGTCCTTTCGGGTAAGGAAGGTTAAAGGAGAGATGATGTTGGAGTAATTGGGAATGAACTTCCGATAGAAGTTGGCAAATCCAAGGAAGAATCGTACTCCTTTGACAGAGGTAGGGGATTTCCAGTCGGCAATGGCAGAGAGCTTTTTTGGGTCCATATAGATGAGTCCTTGTCTGATGATGAGGCCTAGATACTCCATGATGGGGGCATTGAAGGTGCATTTGGAGATCTTCAGGGGGAGTTTGAGCTCCCAAAGGCATTGGAGAACGCGACAAGTGTATTCATGGTGGAGGGAAAGGGAACCAGTGGTGGCAATGCCGATGTCGTCCATGTAAATCTTGAGCCATTGCTCAGCGATCATATCTGCAAAGTTGTGGTTTATGAAAGCCTGGAAGGTGCTGGGGGCATTGCAAAAGCCGAAGAACATGACTGTGGGTTCAAAAAGACCGAGGGGGGTGATGAAGGCAGCTTTCCACTGGTCTTCTTCTTTGATATGAATGTTATTGTATCCCCATTGGATATTGAACTTGGTGAAGTATGTGGTGTCCTTCATGTCATTGATGAGCTTGGGTATGAGTGGTAAGGGGTAGGCATTCCGAACAGTGTGGGAGTTGAGATATCGATAATCCTGACAAGGTCGAAGCGATCCATCGCTTTTTGAAATGAGGAAGAAGGGAGAAGCTTGGGGGGACTTTGAAGGAATAATGCGACTGGTTTTCAGATGTTCTTCGACAAAAGCTTTGCAAGCTTCCTTTTCAGCTGGGTCAAGGGGATACACCTTGGCCACGTTGGGGGCGAAGGTGTCTTGGAGTTCAATGGTGTGGTCGAAGGATCGGTGCAGAGGAAGTTGGGAGTGCATGGCTTCCAAGAACACATCGGCATAGTCTTTGCAGAAGTCCAGGATGGATACTTCCCTAGGTTTTTCAGCAATGTTGAGTTGGGTAGATATGGTGACCTTGTTGATGTGTTCCTCAAGGATACTCACAAAGAGACCTCTCAACTCCTTGGGGATACCTTTGAGCGAACAGGGTGGCAATTTCATGGTCAGGGTCAGGATCAAACCAGTTGGGGTAGAGGGGTTCTTCAGAAGTGATGGGGTCGATGTTGAGGGTGAAGTGTTTCCAGTTGATCCAAGGATTCCATTTCTGGAGCCAGGGCATTCCAAGTATAACCTGGGGATGACTTAGGTGAGTGACCATAAGTTTTTCAGTGTCGGAGAACAAGCTGGAGTAGATAGGGATGAAGGCATTGTTCTTGATGGTCCCCTTTTGGTTGGGGGTTCCATCAACATTATAGGCAATGATGGGGCTGGGGAGTGGTGAGGTCTTGAAGTTTCCTGGGGATAGGAGTTGAGGATTGATGAAGTTTCTGGTTGCACTGGAGTCAATGAGGGCGGTGGTTTCAATGGTTTGGTTCTTTCCTTGTAGTGAGATGGGAAGACACAAGGTTCTGTCATTCTTTGGTGCTACAAGTACATGGTTCATGTAAGGGAAGGAGACGTTGAGGCGGCTTCCCTTCTTAAAAATCCTGTGCCTTCTGGATGCGTGCCAGGGACACTGAAGTGATTTCTTCGGATGGTTCTTCATAGCAGGTCTTGAGAACCTCAAGGATTTCTCCTTCGTCTTTGCCAGAGGTTTTGAGTGAGTTGACATACTCATCGAGGTGAGAGTGGGCAGGGGTCTCTTCCTTGGGAGGGGAAGTTTCCATGGTGCGAATGTTCTGGGAGCGTCAAGGGGTCTTTGAGGAGAACTGGGTGCAGTTCAGGGTGCTGTGGCCAGGTTTGTGACAGCAGAAGCAAAGCTTGTCTCTGATGCATCAAGCTCAATCAGCAGGTGTAAGTTTGGTGATGGTGACAGCATCAACATCCATGGCATTGGGGTCCTTTGCAGGGCAAGGAGAGGACGAGGGTTGAAGGTGACCCTTCCTAAGGGTGAGGATGCGCATCTTCTGCGTGTGGAAGGTCTTGGCTTGCTCAATCCACTTGGAGAGCGTAGTAGGGGGGGCGGACATGGAGAGGATCATGCTGACAAGGTGTTGGTCTAGTCCAATGGAGAACTGGTCTGTGAGGGTGACTTCATCGGTGATTCCCGCTTTACAAGCAAGGTTCTGAAAGTTGGTGATGTATTGTTGGAAACCGTTGTCTGTGGTTCCATTAGGGAGGCGGGTGAACTTCTGGGTGAGCTTGGTGAGGTTTAAACAGGCCATGGATTTGGTGTCAAAGGAGTAGAAGGTGGTTTCGAAGTTGGAGGCAAAGTAGTCGAAGGTTTTCTTGTTGTTAGGAGTGGCTGAGTTGGCCATCTTGTTGTACCACATCTCAGCAAAGGAGGCACCTCTTCCTGCGCTCATCTTGTTGAGAGTGGTCATGATCTTGTCACCATCAGTGGTGTATAGGGAGGCATTGAGGGCAAAGTAAGCCCTCATGGCTTTGATCCATCAGGGGGCATCGTCAAACTGGCCCAAAAAGTCAGCTGGGAGGGCAGCTTTAAGCTTGGGGGTTCTGATGGACATGGTTGGCGATGTGGGACAAGGTGGAGATGCTGGGGGTGTAGAGGCTCTGGGTGGGGGTGCTAGTGGTGTTGACGACCTGGGTGGTCCAAGGACTCAACGTTGTCTGAAGCTGGGTGGGGCAGGGATTTCTAATGTGGCAAGGTTTTCTACATCAGGGATTTCAATGTTGTTGTCTTTGTCAGGGCTGCAGAATCATCCAAAGCAACTTGTGGTGACTGTGGTAAAGGTCCTTTACCTGAGAAGGTGGGACCATGGAGATTCTTGATCTTTTGTTATGTGAAGCATACCAAAACAGTCTCGTTCAACAAGGATACTCAGTCAGGCAATGCTCACAAGGAGACCGACATCTGACAAGCTTCAGGGATAACGAGACACCGGGGTGAGGGAGTTCTTAAGGGAACTAACAAGGATGCCCAGGGGTGTTGGGGCTTGGGACGAGGGTGCCTAGGATTACTAGGTCTTGGATGAGGAGGGAAGCATCAACAAGAAGTCATGCTTAGGGACAAGGATAAGGACTTAGGGAGGAAGCTTAGACTTCCAAGTGATTCAAGAAGGTATGCTTGTATAACATAGATCAAGAATAGGGAACTACAAGCGGTACAGCATAGGGTTTAAATAGTGAAGAAAGTGTGCACGGACCAGGCTGACTAAAGGAATGGAACTCAATGGAAGGCAAGAGAACTTGTCATCATGAGAGAGATGACTGTGGAGGGATAGAAGTCCAAGTAAGGGAGTCAAGGTAACAAATATGTAATGACAATATTGGAAGGGTCAGCGAGGATTAATGAAGCTGAATTGATAGAAGCTGACCTACCGCACCATGTACAAGTGACAAGTCGAGAAGTAATGAGATAAGTAGAGCAATGAAGAGGAAAAACTATAACACCTGTGAGGGGGTCTAAAGACCTGAGGTTCCAGTTGAGGGATGGGGATGATGTCATTATCACTTTCGATTGAGGCAAGGGATGGTTCAGGAGGAGGAGAGGAGAGGCGAGTGGTGAGGGCAGAGACAGGAGAAGAGGTTGCAGAGAGGGTTCTGTTAGAAGGAAGTACGTCTGAGCATTCCAAATAGCTGTCACATTGCTCTTGGGTAAGAGAAAGAAAAATGCAATGGAAAGTGGGATAAATGGTAGCTGGAGGAATTGAGGTAATGAAGGTGGAAAAGCCATGATTGTATAGTGCACTGAGAAGATGGAAGGGAATCTCAGTTAAAGAAGTGCATAAGGCAAGGTCTTGGTTCTGAGAGAGATTCAAGAGACATCAGGTGCGAGCAATATCGTGAAAAGTGCAAATAAGGGATTGAGATATGTAGTCCTCTTCAAAGAGGGGGTCTTCTTCAATGGCATGGAGAAGAGTGGAAGTGTCTAAAACAGCAGCAAAGAGCATGTTTCACCTGGATTCAGGCAGAAGACAGGGCAACATTGAATAAGAACACAAGGAAGAATACAAACTGGATAAGGGAGAGGGCTGAGATGAGGTGACATCTAAGGAGGGAGATGGCATGTTGGGCGAGGATGAGGTCAAAGAACATAAACAAGGTTCTTAAGTGAGGGTGTGGATGAAATGAACCAGGAAGACTGTGAAAAAGACAGCAGCAATGATGAGAAGAGTAGGGCTGGAATAAGCAGAGCAGGCATAGTGGATGGAAAGACCAATAACTAGGAAGAAGAAAATGATGAGGAAAGGGAGGATTTCTAACGTAGGATTGGTGGAGGAGGAGTCGAGTGGGTAGAGATGAGGAGGACCAAGATAGAACATCTTGAGACCTTTCCTTTATAATTGGTGCCTTTTCTCATAAGCAGTAAGGAGAGCAGCTGAGTGACAGAGATTTGAAGCTGGTTCCCAGGTATTTTCAGATGAGGGGTATTGTTACGGGTCTAACATTTTCCTCCCTTATCTTATCTTTTGATCTTATCTTATCATGTCACGTGATCTTATTCAGATCTAATCATCTAATTATCATGAACACTTTATCTAATCTTTTGAACTTAGAACTTTTCACACAATGGACGCTCTCTTCTACCAGATCTAAGATTCCCTTTTACCTAGCATGGTTTCACCCTTTCACTCATCACTGTGCAGGTTAGTATTCTCTTCCATTTACATGCGTTGCACGCATGCTATGCTTCCTATGTTCCATTCTACCACATCCTCATGTCACACTTCTATTCCATTCTATGGCTATGCTGCCACACCATGCCTTATGCACATGTTGCTCCTATATCAAAGATTAGACATACACAGGTGTACACACCCATGTAGTATATAAACCCTCAATAGACGGCCAGAGAACTCCAGTCTAGTTCTCTTGGTCTTTTCCCCATAAAGATCAGAGTAGTCTCCTCTTCCTATACTTCTCTCCAAGTCTAAGTGTTTTAGTGCGACCTTTGAGCTTCATGCTTTTTGGGTTGTTTCATTAGAACTAGACTCTTACCACTCTCATCCTTGCACTACACCACTTCTCGCGGTGTATCTCATCACAAGTGTGTCATTCCACGAAGGATCGCAACACTAGCTCACAAGCAGAGCAGTGCTGATCAACTTTCACCAAACACTTTCTTCATTTCCTACCATTACTGTAGCACAGCTTTGGGCCCAGATCGGCCATCAGTGCAGAGCCCAGCTTTACGAGCCCATACCTACCCCTGTTGAACAGGAGGTCATAGATGTCGACGCCTGGGCAGCAGCACAGGAAGAACAGGTAGCTGTAAGAGTTCCCTCGCCAGCGGAATCGGCAGGGTCACAGCGTGTGAATAGTCCAACACATTCACCAACCCCCTCAACACTTGGCGCACATATCTTAGCTGCCAACTTAAGGCTATCCGACTTCAGATTCGCATCAGACGAAAAGATTGACAAAGCCGTCAAAGCAGCAATGTTATTGGGTGTCCACAACGCCTTATTAGAAAAGTCAGAGTCCCTACCATTGTACGAAAGCACTCCTGCAGAAGAACTGCACAAAGAGAGGTCAACAGACCCAAACGACAATACACCGGCACCGGCAAATGTTTGTTTGCACCAAGCTCCCCCACTAGACGTACAATGTTTATTGTAGGAGATCTTCAGAGAGTTACCGCCTCTCGAAGATAAGGAGGAGGGCACGTCCATGCTAAAAAGGAAGGCATCAGAACAACCTGAGGAAGCACCTCAGCAATCTAAGAAGACACGGCTAGCACAGCTTGCCGGTCAAAGACCTAAGAAACCTTTATGTACAATCAGAAGGCTCAAGGGAGGAGAACCCCTTGAAGATCACAAATACTCTACCATTACTTTATGTCCTCGCATTTCCCTCCATCCTCCCAAGTTCCACCCTCATTAAAGGGCTCTTTTACAAAAACTCTTTTACGTTCTTCTTTCACCAAATAAAATATGTCGCAAAACCTTAACAATGTCCTCAGCAATGATTCCCTCACCTGGCAGGAAAAGATCGTTGCAATTCTAGAAGAATTCAACAATATGAATAATGGTATGCAAGGACTTGCCCGAGCACTAGCAAGAAGGGAGGAGGAAAACACCGAACTTAACAGGCAGTTACTTGCCATCCAAGCACAACAAGGAGCAGGAGGCACAGGACCAGCACCAAGGTCCACCTCCAAGAAAATCAAAGTATTCACTGATCCCAGAGAATATGACAGGTCAAAAGCCAAATTTGAGGAATGGTGGGCAAAGATGAGTGCCTGGATCCAGGTCAATGCGGAAAGTATTCCTGTTGGTTCCTATGAGGCAACGGTCGCCATTCTCTCACGACTTAAGGGTCCAAAGGCCAGCCCATTCGCACAAACATGCCTCATGCAGGGGCAAAATTACACATGGAACACTTGTGTCACAGAGGTAGAAAGCCTCTTCTGATCAACCAACCAGCAGGATTGGGCGAGGCAAAGCCTCAAAAACTTACAACAAGGAAACATGCTGACAGACGACTTCATTGTCAAATTTCAGGTGTTATACACACAGGTGCAGATAGACGCCACACATGCAATAAGTCTCCTAGAGACTAACACCAAAAAATTATTGCTCAAATTTTCAAGACAGGCAAATTTTCAAGACAGGGAAATGTCAGACCACAGTCGATGTGTACCTCACGGAAATTTGCACAGTCGGGACTGCCCAAGAATCCCTTAATTTCATCATAGGCCAAATTTCATTTCAGCAAAACAAGAAAGACCCTGACGCAATGGACATAGGGGCAACCAATTCAGGCAGGTCAAATGCCTGCTACAATTGTGGTCAAGAAGGCCACCAGGTCAAAGATTGCCCAAAACCAAAGATCTCTTGCCCCTCATGTTCATGGCTTGGGGGTAAACATAAACCCTTGTACGAGAAAGGCAAGGGCTGAAATGCACGTGTAACCACGCACGATGCAGCCACCTCCTGGGATGAGGATAAAAGCACCAAAGACAAGAAAGGCAAAGGCTGAGACCCCGCAGACAGCATCAGGGGTATGAATTTTGAAGAAGCACGCACATTCTTCCGTGATGTAGAAGTTGCGGAAAATAAGAAATCGGGAAAAGGATCTGCCTAAGTCACGAATCAGGGTGTGACAAGGGCCAGGTAGGATCGGACAATAAATTTTCTGTACTCACGGTAGATGAGATCTCGGCTGAGCCAGATCAAGAAGCTACATCTTCATCTTTAGTTTCCAATACAAATTTGCCAACAGAGGGGCCTCTTCCCAAAAGGGTTGAGCTCACCAGGGGCATTACACCTGGGCTTAATTCCTCTAACAAAAATAACAAAAAAATTGACGACGACGACTCACAAAACCCTGAAGAAATATTTGTTAGAAGCTGCAAGACAGCTCACAAAATCCTCATGAACATTCAGGTGGCTCCCCTTAGCCAAAAGAAAAATCTTACAAAGGTTGAGGCACTCTTAGATAGTGGTGCCAATGCCATATTTGTTGACTGATCATGGGCAGAAAAAGTAAAACTTCCCCTAATCACATTATGAAATCCTATCCCCGTATTTAATGTTGATGGCACAAAGAATTCTGCTGGTCACATCACCCATGCTGCAGATCTTATGATCGAATTCCAAGGACATCAGGAAAGAGTCATTGCTGAAGTAACAGACCTAGGCAAAAACACTTTAATCCTTGGATATAGCTGGCTGAAATGCCATAACCCAGAAATAGACTGGACCAAGGGAACTGTCAAGATGACACGTTGCCCACATCACTATCACATGCTCCAGGAAAAGCCAATTTTGGTTAGACTTATCAAGAAAGAAGAGCAGGATCTCCAGTACCAAGTCCACGCCACAATCCACATGCTAGAAGCGCAAAATGCAGCACCAATAAAAGAGAAAACCCCTGAGGAACTTGTTCCAAAGGAATATCATAAATATTTACACGTATTCTTGAAAAAGGAATCTGAACACATGCCACTTCGGAAACCATGGGATCATGCAATTGAAATGAAAGAAACGTTCAAACCACGCAAAGGTCACCTGATAATCCTATCAGTGACAGAACAGGAGGAAGTCTCTGCTTTCATAGATGATCAATTAAAGAAGGGTTATATCAGGCCTTCTAAATCCCCTCAAACGTCACCAGTGTTCTTTGTTCCAAAAAAGAACAGAAAGAAGCAGATGGTCCAAGACTACCATTATCTCAATGAGCACACAGTTAAAAATAATTACCTGCTCCCCTTAATCTCCCAACTTGTTGACAAGCTCAAGGGAGTTAAATTACTCACGAAGATGGATCTTCGTTGGGGCTACAACAATGTCTGTATCAAGGAAGGTGATGAATGGAAAGCATCCTTTGTGTGCTTCCGCAGAGCATATGAGCCTCTCATCATGTATTTCGGCTTATGCAACTCTCCATCCACGTTCCAGGCCATGATGAATGAAATCTTTGCTGATATGGAGGACATTTTGGTGGTTTACATCGACGACATCTTAATATTCACAAAAACAGACAATGAGGCAGAACACAATAAAATTGTTATGGAAGTTCTATGCCATCTACAAGAAAATGATTTATTTGTTAAACCAGAAAAATGCACATTTAAAACCAACAAGGTTGATTTCCTCGGAATGATTGTAGGAAAAGACAGAATCAAGATGGATCAGTCGAAGGTCGAGGCTATTTTGAAATGGCCCGAACCCATGAGTGTCAAAGGAGTTAGGAGCTTTCTAGGGCTGGTCAACTTCTACCAAAGATTCATTAAAGATTATGCACAAGTCGCATGTCCACTAAATGATCTTCTAAAGAAGGATCTTGTCTTCAAATGGAAGCAAGAACAGCAACACGCGTTTGACATGCTTAAGAAATGTTTCACCACAGCTCCCATATTGGCATTCCCAGATAATGATTGTCAATTTTGTCTTGAATGTGACACCTCAGACTTCGCAACTGGCACAGTCTTATCTATTCTTAAAGAAGACAAATGGCACCCAGTTGCTTACCACAGTCACAGCATGTCTCCACAAGAATGGAATTATTCCATATGTGACAAAGAAATGCTGTCCATTATCTGATCTCTTGAGATCTGGAGACATTATTTGGAAGGTGCTAAACATCAATTTGAAATTTGGAATGATCACGCCAACCTCCAATATTTTATGAAATCACAAGATCTTAACTGCAGGCAAGCGAGATGGTCACAGTACCTCTCACGGTTTGATTATGTATTTGTCTACAAGCCTGGTGCTACAAACACAAAAGCAGACACACTCTCTAGACGAGAAGATCACACACAGGGCATAGAAGATGATAATAAAGGTGTTACCATGATACCACCAGAACGTATACGGACTTCACAAGAAGTCGTAATATGTGATGAAGGCGACACTTACCTAAAACTCATTAAATCAGCCATGGCACTCCTAAAAGAAACACACGTCATGGAGCTCATCACGAAGTTCGGAGCACGCCAAGAAAATGGCTATATAAAAAAGGAAGATTGTATCTATTGTTACGTTTTTCCCTCTTTATCGATCTATTTACCTTGTTACGTCTCGACTCGTCACTCGTACGTGGCGCGGTAGGTCGGCTTCCATCACTTCTGCTTCACTAATCCTCGCCGACCCCTCCGAT
>JBBPSC010001306.1:0-10613 GCA_038093395.1 Baorangia bicolor | reverse complement strand
ACATCGTTTGGGCGGTTACCCCAGGCTCTCAAATGGGCCCTGCTGACGCCCTCTCTCGAAAGGACGAAGTTGACACCTCCTCCGACAACACTGATTGTGCCATCCTTCCTGACCCTGTCATCATCAATGCCCTCGACCTCACCCTTGCACGCCACATCAAATCCTCTACCTCTTCCGACCCCTTTGTACTTAAGGCTCTCGCTGCCCTGGATGAAGGATCCCCCCTCTTCACTCGCGCCTCCATGAATGACTGGACCTTTGACAACGGTCACCTGTACTTCAAGGGTCGTATGTATGTTCCTCCCACCGCTCGTTCTGCACTCCTTCACTCCATCCACTCCTCGCCACTTTCGGGTCACATGGGTATTTTTCGCACTAAGTCCATCCTTGAGCGCGACTTTTGGTGGCCAGGTCTCTCCTCCTTCGTGAAACATTTCATCGATGGCTGTGCGGTTTGCCAGCAGAACAAAGTGAACACCCATCCGACTGTTCCTCCTCTCTCTCCAATCCCCTCCTCGCACTCCCTCCCCTTCAAACAACTCTCCGTCGACCTCATCACTGACCTCCCCCTCTCCGACTCCCACGACTCTATTCTGGTCATAGTAGACCATGGCCTTACGAAGGGGGTAATTCTCACTCCTTGCTCAAAAACCATTGATGCCGCAGGAGTTGCGCAAATATTTTTCGACCATGTGTTCAAAAGATTCAGCCTTCATGAAACCCTCATCTCTGACCGAGGTCCACAGTTCACCTCCGCCTTTGCTAGAGAACTGGCCCGCCTCCTGAAATACGACGTTCGCCTCTCTACCGCCTACCACCCCCAGACAGATGGGCAAACCGAGTGAACCAACCAGGAACTAGAAGTCTATCTCCGAATCTTCTGCGCCAACAATCCGTCCTCCTGGGCCTCTTCCCTCACTGCTGCCGAATTCCACCACAACTCTGCCCCCCATAGTTCCACCAAGAAATCCCCATTCTCCCTCCTCTATGGTTACGAACCTCGTTCCTATCCCCCTCTAGGAAAAACCTTCCTCCTGGCTTTAGAAAACTGCCTCTCCTCCCTCGATGAAGCTCGTAAGGAAGCCCCTGCAGCACACGACTCCGCTCGCAAGGCAATGACATCTAGATCAGTCTGTCGCTTCTCCCCCTGGAAAGTGGGTAACAAGGTGTGGTTAGAAGCCTCACATCTCCACCTTCACTACCCATCTAGGAAACTTGCCCCCAAGCGACATGGTCCTTTTGAGATCACACAGGTACTATCACCCCTCACCTACCGACTCCGCCTTCCTCCCACATGGAAGATCCACAATGTCTTCCACGCCTCATTACTCTCCCCTTATCGCTCCACTGAGACACATGGCCCCGCCTTCTCTTCTCCCCCCCCTGACATTATAGATAATGAAGAAGAATACGAAGTAGAAGCCATCATCTCTCACAAGGGCCCCACCAACCGCCGCTTGTTCCTGACCGCATGGAAGGGATACCCCTCATTCGAAAATACTTGGGAACCAGCTTCCAATCTCCGCCATTCTGCTGCCCTCCTCGCCGCTTATAAGAAGCAACACCGACTATAAAAGAGAAAATTCCCCAGATGTTCTATCTCGGCCCTCCTCACATCTATCCAATCGACTCCTCTTCTGAAACAACCCTCAAAGCTTGAAGCTCAAAGGTTGCACTAGAAAGGCTAAGACTTAGGAGAGGAGGAAGAGAGTACTACTACTGGGACCCTTGAGGGGAAAAGACCAGAAGAACTAGACTGGAGTTCTCTGGCGTTGCATTCGAGGTTTATATACTACAACAGGTATTTGTCCATATATACACTGTATCTACGATTGCAATGCTTTGTCTGCATGTATGGGAATGGAATGGAAGCATAGGAGCATAGCATGAGGCCAACATGCTGTGTGGCAGAATGGAAGAGAAGAGAAGCATACAACGTGTCATGTGCATGTTTAATGAAATGGAAGAGAAGCATGATGTAATAATAGCCGGCACGGAGATGAAGTGAAAATGTGAACTCCGTGACAGTGTAAGGGGATCTTAGATCCGTGTTCAAGGGTTGAGTGTCCATGCTGACTAAGCAGCAATTGCACGAAACGACTAAGTCCTTGAAATGTAAGTAGAGCGTTCACGATAAGATAGATGATTAGATCCTGAGGGATCACGTGACGCGATAAGATAAGATAAGATCAGAAAAAGTGACATGTAAAGGGTGAAAAATGTAGACCCGTAACATCCTCCACCAACCCCACGCTCGAGATCCTCCCCTTCCTCGTTGTTTTCCTCTTCTTAGTCATTGGCCTTTCTATCCATTGCACTTGCTATACCCACTCTAGCCCCATTTTACTCATCATTGCAGCAGTTTTCTTCATTGTTTTCCTCGTTCACCTTGTTCGCACCCTTACTTGAAAACCTTGTTTATGTTCTTCGACCTTATCCTAGCCCAACATGCAGTCTCCCTCCTTGGGTACCACATCTCCTCAGCCCTCTCCCTCATTCGGTTCGTATTCTTCATTACGTTCTCATTCAGTGTTACCTTGTCTTCTGCCCGAATCTGGGCAAAACATGCTCTTTGCCGCTGTTTTAGACACTCCCACTCTTCTCCACACCATCGAAGAAGACCCCCTCTTTGAAGAGGACTACATATCCCAATCTCTCATTCGAGCCTTCCATGGTATTGCCCGTACGCAACGCCTTTTGAACCTCTCTCAGAACTCAGACCTTGCCTTATGCATGTCTTTGACTGAGATTCCATTCCATATTCTTAGCGCGCTCTATGACCATGGCTTTTCCACCTTCATCACCTCCATTCCTCCTACTACTATCTACCCCACTTTTCGTCACATTTTCCTTTCTCTCACCCAAGAACAACGTGACAATTACTTGGAACACTCAGACGTATTTCCTTTCAACAGAATCCCCTCCTCATCCACCGCTCCTGCCTCCACCCTTGCCACTCGCCTCTCCTCTCCTCCTCCTGAACCATCCCCTGCCTCCATCGACAGTGATGATGACACCATCCCCATCCTGTGGTTGGAACCTCAGGTCTTCAAACCCCCTCATGGACAGCGTGCCTTATCCTCCCCTACTCGAGTCATGCCCCCATCCTCCCGACTCCCCAGAGCCCGGGCAAACTCCCTCACCATATGCTTCCATTGTTTCAACCAGGGACACTTTCAGAAGGATTGCCCTACATATTCATGTCCCCACTGCCGCCAGGTCTGCCCCGGACATCTCACTCGAGATTGTCTCACCATCCAATGTGACAGTTGTCTTAACTGGGGCCACTCCGACTGACACTGTCCCCATCGTAACTGTTCAATCTGTTCTCAGGCAGGACACGTGGCAGATGACTGTCCTTTTGACCGTCTCTCCCCCTCTCAGGCACACGCCATCCATGGAGGACCCTCTATCCCTGGCATCTGAGCTATGCAGGCAAGGACATTTTACTATTGAGCCAGGAGCTCAAAGGTATGAAGGGGGTAATGTTACGTTTTTTCCTTTTTATCGTTCTATCTATCTTGTTACGTCTCGACTCGTCACTCGCATGTGGCACGGTAGGTTGGCTTCCATCTCTTCTGCTTCGCTAATCCTCGCCGACCCCTCCGATATTATCATTACCTACTTGTTCCCTTAGTTTCCTTACATGGACTTATCCTCCTCCGCAGTCGCCTCTCTCATGACGACGAGTATTCCATTCACTTCCATCTGTTTCCATTACTTTAGTCAGCCTGGTCCGTGCGCGTGTTTCCCTTTATTTAAAACCTATGCTACATCGCTTGTATTTCCCTATTCTTGATCTACGCAATACAAGCATACCATCTTGAATCACTTGGAAGTCTAGCTTCCTCTCTCAGTCCTATTTCTTGTCCCTCAGCGTGACTCACTGTCGACGCTTCTCTCCTCGTCCAAGACCTAGTAATCCTAGGCATCACCATATAAAGCCCTAGTGCCCCTGGGCACCCTCGTTAGTCTCTTAAGAGACTCCCTTTGTCCCAGTATCTCGTTATCCTTGCAGCTCCTCAGACGTCGGTCTCCTTGTGAGCATCGCCTGTTGAGTATCCTCATTGAACGAGACCTCTTTGGTACGCTTCGCGTAACACCCTCCAGTCGCTGGTGGGGTTGGAGGCTCTGGTCCTCCCTATGGGCCCATGTATTCAAATTTCTATCCCCCACCATACTATGGTGGTCCTCCCATTGGGTATCCATATCCACAGCACATGATGCAGGGTGGTGGGGATCATAGGAGTGGTCAAAGGGTGAATAGAGATCGAGATAGATATGATGAAGGATTATCTGGTAGTGATATTTCAATGCATGAATGATATGTTCCATAATTGCATGTTTAGTAGATAGCTGGTTTTTTGCACTTGGTGGCATGTTTCTTTTGTGCTTTAATCTTATAATGTAGATTGTAGTAGATATAATGGAATTGCTGATGTGCATTTTTGGTTGTTGCAGAAATGTCCATTGTTTCCCAGTCATCTGGGATAACACCCTCCCCACTGAGTGCCTTGTAGATAAGCTGCCTGGCAGTAGCAACAGGGGCAATGTTCACAACAATCATTCCTTTGTTGCCCTTGACAATTTGCTGATCAGCAACAGCAACTAACTCTCCTGGCAAGCTTGCAAGGGGATTATTTCATTTTTCCCTTCATGTAGGATGATTCTTCTTCTGTCACTTGCTGCTGCACAGGATATTGAGCAATATGTGGAAAAGAATGTTAGTAATAAGAAGTATTAATATGGATGCCCTTACCTGTTAGAAGGATGCCCTGCACTACTCAGAGGGATGCCCTATGATAGTGGGAGGGATGCCCTCTGGCAGTGGGAGGGATGCCCTCTGGCAGTGAGAGGGATGCCCTCTGGCAGTGAGAGGGATGCCCTCTGGCAGTGAGAGGGATGCCCTCTGGCAGTGGGAGGGATGCCCTCTGGTAGTGAGGGGGATGCCCTGTGTCAGTCAGAGGGATGTCCTTTGGTAGTGGGAGGGATGCCCTCTGGGAGTGAGAGGGACCCCCAGTGTTATTCAGAGGAATGTCCTCTAGTAGTGAGAGGGATGCCCTTTGGTAGTGGAAGGAACATCCAGAGGAATGCCCTGGTCACTCAGAGGGGACACCTTATGCCACTTAATTTATCACCACCTAAGCTTGTATTTCCCCCTCCTCCAATGCCCCCCTTCACAGCCTCATCAAATCTGAGTCCTTCACTTTTATATAAACAGCCATATTTATTACCACCCACTGGCAAGCTTATATTTCCCCCTCTCCCATTCCTCCCTTCCCTTTACAGCCTTGTCAAATCCAAGTCCAAGTCCTTCTCTCATATAAACAGCCATATTTATTACCACCCACTGGCAAGCTTGTATTCCCTCTCTCCCATTCCCCCCCTTTACAGCCTCATCAAATCCAAGTCCTTTATCCTCATATGGACAGCCATATTCATCACCACCCAAGCTTGCCTTCTCCTCTGCCAAATTCTTGGGCATTGTCATGTACAAGTCACTTACTAACTCAACTCTCCCTACCACTTCCCAATACATCTTTACCCTCAATGTCACATCTCTCTACCTTTCTCCAATATAACCAGAGCATTAATTAAAAAAAGGGGTTTGAGGGCAGCCCTCTTGCAGGACCTCAGACACCCCTCCACTCCAAAACATGCTCAAAACCATCAAAATAACATGTTTCCATGAGGGCATCCTGGGCCATCCCAGAGCATCCCTTATGCATGAGAGGGATGTCCTCTGATATCAGAGGGCATTCCTTTTGCTCAGGATGACATTCAGGAATGCCATAATATGACCTAAAAATATCATCCCAGACTATGTGGAAAAATGACCCAGCACCCTGGGAATGCCCATAGTAAATGAAGCCTTTAGCCACATCTTTTGGTAGTAAAAGATGTAGCCAAAGGCTTCAATCAGGGGGTAACCTGAAGTGACTAGCTCACAAGTAGAGTAGTGCCAATTGACTTTCACCAAACTCTCTCTAACTGGCCTAGCATTACCCTTGAATGTTATATTGCTGACATAAGACGACTCAGCACTGAGCACAGAGAAGCTCACATCCCACATTCATCAGAAGTTATCAACATTGATCAGTGGGCAGCAGAACAGGAGGCACAGCAGGCAGTAAGAACTCCCTCGCCAGCGAAATCGGCAGGGTTACAGGGTGTGATTAGTCCACCACGTTACACAACCCCCTCAACAGTTGGATCAGCTATATTAGCAGCCAACTTAAGGCTCTCACACTATTGCTTCACCTCAGATGAGGAAATCAACAAAACAATTTTAACTGCCACTACATTGGGCATCCTCAACATCTTCGGAGAAAGGAGATCCATGTCAGATCTTTCCTCATACCAGTCTTCTGTGGCAGAGCCATATAGAGAAAGGTCAACAGACCCAAATGATGACACACCGGCACCAGCAGACGTCTGTTTGCACCAAGCAGCTGTTAGACGTAGAACATTTCTTAGTGGAACTCATCACAGAAGAACCACAATGCAACGATAAGGAGGAGGGATCATCCACACTTAAAAGGAAAGTGTTGGAACAACCAGAGGAAGCTCCCAAGGAAAAGAAGTCGCAGTTAGCACAGCTCACTGGACAACGGCCTAAGAAGGTTTTACATACAATTAGAAGGCTCAAGGGTGGAGAACCCCTTGAAGACTCACATTACTCATCCATTACTTTATGTCCTTGTATCTCTCTTTATCCTCCCAAGTATCACCCTCACTAAAGGGTTCTTTTACAACATCATTTTTACATTTTTCTTCCTCTCTTACATAAAACATGTCTCAAAATCTCAACAATGTTCTTGGCAATGATTCTCTCACATGACAAGAAAAGATCATTGCAATTTTGGAAGAATTCAACACCATGAATGACGGAATGCAGAGCTTGGCTCATGCATTAGCAAAAAGGGAGGTGGAAAACACCAAACTTAACAGAAGACTTAATGCGCTGGGCGCAGGAGCAGAAGGGCCCACACCAAGGGCCACATCAAAGAAGATTGATGAAACAACTCTCAAAGCTAGTAGCTCAAAGGTTGCACGAGGAAAGGCTAAGATGATAAAGGGAAAAGATGTAGGAAAGGGAGTACTCCAACTGGGACCTTTGAGAGGAAAAGACCAGAAGAACTAGACTGGAGTTTTCTGGCATTGCATTGGGACTTTATATACTACATGATTGTGTACACCTGTGTACGTCTAATCTATGATGTGCAATGCTTTGTCCGCATGTATGGGAATGGAATGGAAGCATAGAAGCATAACATGAGGCCAACACGCTGTGTGGCAGAATGGAAGAGAAGAGAAGCATGATGTAATAATAGCTGGCACGGTAATGAAAAGAGAAGTGTGAATACCATGACAGTGTAAGTGGATCATAGATCCATGTGAAAGGGTTGAGTGTCCAAGCTGACTAAGCAGCTGTTGTATGAAATGATTCTAAGTCCATGAAATGTAAGTAGAGCGTTCACGATAAGATAGATGATTAGATCCTAAGGGATCACATGACGCGATAAGATAAGATAAAAGAGAAATGTGAAGGGTGAAAAATGTAGACCCGTAACAATTGAAGTGTTTGCTGACCCCAGAGAATATGATGGGTCAAAAGCAAAGTTTGAAGAATGGTGGGCAAAGATGAACGCCTGGATCCAGGTCAATGCCAAAAGCATTCCGGCTGGATCATATAAAGCAACCATCACCATTCTCTCATGACTAAAAGGACCGAAGGCTGGACCCTTCACACAAACATGCCTCATAGAAGGCAGAGCATACACATGGGATCAGTGCATCATAGAGGTAGAAAGCCTCTTTCATTCCACAAACCAACAAGACTGGGCAAGACAAGCCCTTACAAATTTATAACAAGGCAATATGCTGACCAATGATTTTATCATTAAATTTCAAGCGCTTTACACACAGGTGCACATAGATGCCACACATGCCATCAGTCTCTTAGAGACAAATGTTAAAGAGAGCATTATTGCTTAAATCTTCAAGAACAGTAACCAGAAGATGATGGTAGCCGATTACCTCACAGAAATTTGCACAGTTGGGACTGCCCAAGAGTCCCTTAATTTCATCATGGGGCAGACCCAAAACTGCCAAAACAAGAAAGACCCTGATGCTATGGATATAGGGGCAACTACCAGCAGGTCAAATGCCTGTTACAATTGTGGTCAAGAAGGCCACTGTTGACAACCTCAAATCAAAGAATGACTTGGGCCAAATCACACTAGAGGCTTGCTTAGAGACAAGTGATTGGGGAAAACCAACAAGAACTTGACTAAAGTTCTCGGTGGTGCTCGTTTAGATTATATACCTACTGACTACATTTAGGGCAGGTACTTTAGGGTAGGTTAAGTAAATACTTGTGTTGAGGATTAGAGGCAATGACGTCAGTGTGCATCATAGCCTAGACCATTTGTACTATGATGTCATAGATAAGAGATAAGGGTCTAGCCCTGCGAGTCTAGAAAGAGTCCATATGATTGGGTCTAGACCTTCTCATGGTCACGTGATTGAAAATGGTAGAAGTCACATGACTTGGAAAAAAGAAAAAATAAGATACAAGATAGTGTCACAGGATATGTCACATGATGTTTTTGCAACAGCCACCAGGTAAAGGACTGCCTGAAACCAAAGATTTCTGGCCCCTCATGTTCATGGCTTGGGGGAAAACATAAACCCTTGTGTGAGAAAGGCAAAGGTAGAAATGCACGTGTAATCATGCACGATGCTGCCACCTCCTGGGATGAGGATAAAAGCATTGACAAGAAAGGAAAAGGTCATGACCCCTTGGAAAGTATCAGGGGCATGAATTTCGAAAAAGCTAGGGCATTCTTCCATGACATAGAAGTTGCGGAAAACAAGAAGTCAGGAAAAGGATCTGCCTAAGTCATGATTCAGGGTGTGATGAAGGCCAGGTAGGATTGGACAATAAATTTTCTGTACTCATGGTAGATAAGATCTCAGCTGAGCTGGATCAAGAAGCTACACCTTCATCTTGTATTTCAAATTTGCTGACAGAGGGGCCTCTTCCTGAAAGGGTTGAGCTCACCAGGGGTGTTACACCTGGGCTTAATTCCTCTGACAAAAATAACAAAAAAATTGACAACAATGATTTGCAAAACCCTAAAGAAATATTTGTAAGAAGCTGCAAGACAGCTCACAAAATTCTCATGAACATTTGGGTGGCTCCCCTAAGCCAAAAGAAAAATCTCATGAAAGTTGAGGCACTCTTAGACAGCAGTGCCAATGCCATATTTGTTGATAGATCTTGGGCTGAGAAAGTAAAGCTCCCCTTGATCAAATTACAAAACCCTATCCCTATATTTAATGTTGACAGCACAAAGAATTCTGGTCACATCACCCATGCTGCAGATCTTATGATCGAATTCCAAGGACATCAGGAATGAGTCATTGCCAAAGTAATAGATCTAGGCAAGAATGCTTTGATCCTTGGATATAGCTGGCTAAAGTACCACAATCCTGAAATTGACTGGACCAAGGGAACTGTCAAGATGACACGTTGCCCATGGCATTGTCATATGTTACAGGAAAAGCCTATTTCAGTTAGACTTATTGAAAAAGAAAAGCAGGATCTCCAGTATCAAGTCCACACCACAATCCATGCACTAGAAGCACAAGCTGCAGCACCTCCTAAAGAAAAAACACCTGAGGAACTTGTTCCAAAGGAATATCACAAATATTTACACGTCTTCTCAAAAAAGGAATTTGAGTGCATACCACTTTGGAAACCATGGAACCATGTGATCAAAATGAAAGAAACGTTCAAACTATGCAAAAGTCATTTGATACCCCTATTAGTGACAGAACAGGAGGAAGTCTCCACTTTCATAGATGATCAATTGAAGAAGGATCACATAAGACTTTCTAAATCCCCTCAAATATTACCAGTGTTCTTTGTCCCAAAGAAGGATGGAAAGAAGTGGATGGTCCAGAACTACCGTTATCTCAATGAGCACATGGTTAAAAACAATTATCTGCTCCCTCTCATTTTCCAACTTGTTGACAAGCTCAAGGGAGTTAAATTACTCACGAAGATGGATCTATAACAATGTCTGTATCAAGGAAGGTGATGAATGGAAAGCACCCTTCATGTGCTTTCATGGAGCATATGAGCCTCTCGTTATGTATTTCAGATTATGCAATTCACCATCCATGTTCCAGGCCATGATGAATGAAATCTTTGCCAATATGGAGGACATTATGGTGGTTTACATTGATGATATTTTAATATTTACAAAAACAGACAATAAGATAGAACACAACAAGATCATTATGGAAGTTCTACACCATCTACAAGAAAATGATTTATTTGTCAAACCAGAAAAATGCACGTTTAAAACCAATGAGGTTGATGAAACAACTCTCAAAGCTATAAGCTCAAAGGTTGCACGAAGAAAGGCTAAGACTTGTATGAGACAAGATGAAGGAAGAGGAGTACTCCAATTGAGACCTTTGAGAGGAAAAGACCAGAAGAACTAGACTGGAGTTCTCTGGCGTTGCATTGGGACTTTATATACTACATGGTTTGTGTACACCTGTGTACGTCTAATCTACGATGACAATGCTTTGTCTGC
>JBBPSC010001305.1:0-10622 GCA_038093395.1 Baorangia bicolor | reverse complement strand
CTGTACTTCTCTCTATTCTTGATCTACGCTTAACAAGCATACCTTCTTGAATCCCCTGGAAGTTTAGCTTCCACTCCTAAGTCCTTGTCCTCGCCTCCAAGCGTGACTCTTCGTCGACGCTTCTCTCCTCGTCCAAGACCTAGCAACCCTAGGCATCCTCGTATAAAGACCCAGCGCCCCTGGGCATCCCTGTTAGTCTCCTTGAAGACTCCCTCGTCTTTATAACTCGTTATCCTCGCAGCTCCCCAGACGTCGGTCTCTTCGTGAGCATCGCCTGTGGAGTATCCCTGTTGAACGAGTTCCCTCTTGGTACGCTTCGCGTAACACAATGAGGCTGTTACCAGCCTGAAGACATGTTCTCTCTGCGGCAAGAAGTTCAAGGTGCAAGAATTTCTATCTCATGAAACAAGTTGCAAGAGGTGGAAGGAGCAAGAGGAAAACTGCTTGTTGTCTGCACATTGTTACGAGGCATCTCAAAAAGGTATGATTTCTTTTTGAAGAGTTGTTAGTGTTTCAATGGATTTCTTTCAGCAATGAGATGCCTGGACTGTATCAATGCAGCAGCCACATTGGCAATCCCTTGTTCAGACCCGTCCCTTTTCTTCCAACTTGATGACAGTGAGTTTTTGTTGTTGTACATTCCAACTTTAGTTCCTGACTATTATACTAATACCTATAGACCCTGGACCTGGACCCATTCCCAGACCATTAGACAAGCCAGACCTCAGGGAGCCTGTCAACAGGCTGCAAGAAGAAGAACAAGGTGCATGCTTAATGCACCTTCTGCACGGATGATTTTTAACGATCTGAATCTTATTCACAGCCACACCTAGCATCGACAGCTCAGCACACTCCCCAGCACAATCACAAGCTGACAACAACCGATTTACTGAATTCAAGACCGAATTCCATCCCTGTAGCCAGCAGGAAACTCTCCATCAATCCTATGAAGACTTCCAAGTGCAAGGAAGAGCCTCTTGCAGTGTAGTAGACCCTACTCCCTGGAATCTGTTCTGTACTGCCACTGACTTTGAGTTTGTGGAGGTTGCACTCAATGCGTCACTAAACAAATGGCAGGTTGAGCTGTTGCTAGACCTTATTTCTCATGTTTCCGGAGGTGATGATCAGGTCACACTGAAGAATGACACAGAGCTTTGCAAGACATGTAACGCAGCTGGATAGGTGCTCACTCCTGTATGTATGTGTTTCCTTGATGTTATTTCTTCGACTTCTTACTTTCAAACTCTTCTTTCATGTCAGTTCTCCAAACATGAGATCACTGTGCCCTACAAAAGGGAGGAGAGGTTGTATGAGGTCCATATATGCCCTGTCTGGGAGTGGGCACTCGATCTCCTCCAAAACCCACTGCTTGCTTCTCACTTCGAGTGGGATGCCCAATATCTCTACAAACGCAATCCTGCTGGGGAGTTTGAGCATTTTTATGATGAACCATGAACTGGAGATAGCTGGTGGAATATCCAAGTGTGTGTTCTCTCTGTTTGATTGTACACTTAGTTATGTTGAATTTAAATATGTTGTATTACTATTATCAGACAAGTTTGCCCCACGACCTCAACAATGCTGTATCATTTGGCTTGATTTTGTATGCTGACAAGTCGGTTTTATCCAGTTTCAGCACAGTCAAGGGGTACCCTGTGTTACGCGAAGCGTACCAAAGGGGACTCGTTCAACAGGGATACTCCACAGGCGATGCTCACGAAGAGACTGACGTCTGGGGAGCTGCGAGGATAACGAGTCACAAGGGCGAGAGAGTCTCACAGAGACTAACAGGGATGCCCAGGGGCGCTGGGTCTTTATACGAGGATGCCTAGGGTTACTAGGTCTTGGACGAGGAGAGGAGCGTCGACAAAGAGTCACGCTTAGAGACGAGGACAAGGACTTAGGAGTGGAAGCTGGACTTCCAGGGGATTCAAGAAAGTATGCTTGTTAAGCGTAGATCAAGAATAGAGAAGTACAGGAGGAGCGGTGTAGGTATATATGTATACTGAGAGAGTGCACGGACCAAGCTCCTCATAAGGAAACAAAAGAGAGAGAATCAGATGGAAGGTTTAGGGGGCACGGACCATTGTGAGAGAAATGGTAAGGAGATAGGCGAGTCCAAAGAGTAGTGTTCAAGATAAGAGAGACACGAGAGTAAGGTTGGAAGGGCCAGCGTGGATGATGAGAAGAGCAGAAGAAATAGAAGCTGACCGACCGCGCCAAGTACGAGTAAGGGAACGGTGTACGACGAGAAGAAGATGAGGTGAAGAAAGAAAGAAAACTGTAACAGGACGAGACTGAAGAACGGAGAAATGGATAGCAAGTTTCAAACATGGAATGACTGGAATGTGCGATGGACTCTCCCCAACCTCTCAGTGGATCATTGATACCTAAAAACCCATCTCGACAACAGATTGGTGGTTAGCGCAATGCAATCCACGACGACAGCGGGGGCACCCTTCGGTCCAAGCACGGGTAGGTAACTTGTATTCCTTCCCGGAGTTGGGGTCATATAGGGTGATGGTTTGTGCTCCGTCCGGGAAGTCATTCATTGTAGCGGACATAAGACAATGAAAGGGGCGGCCGAGGAGAAGGTCAAAGTTCGCCCAAGGTATGACCTGGACTTGAAGGGCCACTTCGCCGGAGCCGAAGTCTAACCGAAGGTTCTCGAGAACACTGATGGTTGACTCGGTAGAGGTATTGGCGTTGGACATTGTCATGACGTGGTCGGACCGGACTGGAAGTCCGAGACCCTCCCATACTCATTTGGGCATGGCGACAATCTCAGAGCCGGAGTCGAGGACGCACGAGATGGTCTGACCGGTGCCGAGTATCTTTGCTTCAAGAGACCGAAGTGGTAAGCTGTGGTGAGCTACCATGTCGCCATCAGCGTTTCGGAGTATTGTGTTACCGAATTCCCGTTCAACGGCTCCTGGGTCACGACCCGCGAGCTCATTAACCTGTACAACGTTAGTGGCGGTTACACGTTTAGTAGTGGTGAGGTCTCGGAACTGCTTCCTGAACTCTGGTGCTATGGCAAAGAGGTCCCTTATGGGAACCGGTATGCTCGTGTCGAGTACCCGATCGAGGACACGCTTCGGAGCAGTATCATCCTCGAGCGGGAACGAGTATCGGTACTGACTAGAAGAAGGGTAGGAGGGAAGAGGTACATTAGCGGTAGACGGTTTAGATGAAACGTTACTCGGGCAAAACACCACGGGTGGTGCCGGCCCAGTCGATGATGATGATGGTCCCGATGTGAGCTGAGCGATCGGTGCCGAGTCCTTGACCATAGGAGGTTGTCGTGAGGTGGACGGTTGGTCAGTCTTCGACGCCCGCTGAATCTCCGGAGATTCAATCTCCTCGGACACAGTGGCCGAGCGTGGGTTAGGACGGTTGGCTTTGCGGGTTGGTATTTCTATGCCGTCAAAACGGGTTTTCTTGCCTTTCGGGTCTTTGGCTGCTCACTCCGCTTGGAAGCTAGCCCACACCTGAGCAATGTAGGGCTGGAATTCGGGATGGGTCAGCGAGGGGTTTTCCTCACTTCCTATGTCTTCTACAGACGTCATGAACGCCGAAGGTTCGATGTCTAGTATTGCGTCAGTGTCTGGGTAAGTCAAGGAAAGGATCCCTGTGGTCAAGTGCGGCGGCGTTTCTCTACTAGACGAAGCTATAGGAGCGGTGGTCTGCTCGGCTGAGATTCGGTCAAGGCAGTCTCAGAGGCAAGCACACCCAGGGATGTGCGGAATACACCTCCCATCTGGAAGGTACAAACGGCCGTCTGAGCCTCTGCCTGCCTTGCCGGACTGGATGTATTCCTCAACGTGAGGGCAGTTACCCATGTAGTGACCGAATGCATCGCAGAATGCGCAAGTCCGAGTCCAGACCGTGGTTTGGGCTGGCTGTACGGTCTGTCGGTTGACTATTAGGCTCTCTTGTTTGATGACCGGTGCTGCGGGCTGCGGAGTGGATTGACGTGGTGGTGGCATAGCTGGGGCCGGGCTGACCCACGCCGGGATGTAAGGGCGCTGTGGGGTGAGAGTAGAGGGGATACCGGGCCATAGCGCAGAACCGGTTAGTAGAAACTTGGCTGCTTCCACCGTGTCGTCCATTGGGTAGGGGTCTTCAGGGTGATGATTGGGCTTGACGATAGATAGTCGGTGACAGATTCGGTTAGAGAGGTCGTCCGGAAATCCATACAGGAAGAGAGCATCACAGTCCATGTCGGACAACTTTTTATTTTTGATGAGGGCCGTGGCTACCTTCCGGAACTTCCGTTGGTATTCCCCTAGCTCGTCCTGGCTGCGCATGGACTTCATACAAGATTCATCTACAAGATACTGAATGTCAGCGCGGCAATAGCGGTCACTCCCTTCACAGCCAGGGTATAACTTTTTGACAGCAAGTACGAAGGCGTTCCAATTGGCGGGGTTAGCAACGGCTTCGTCTAGAAGCTCCCAACCTTCGGCTTCCTCTAAGTCCGCGTATTGAATGGTGGCTTTTATTTGTGCCTCTGCGCTCATTCCGGCAGAGGTCCCAATGATTTCTACATCCTCAAGAAACCGCGGGAGTAGTATTGGCATCTTTCCGTCAAACTTGGGGGCGTTCTGGGTTCCCCAGAGTGGTGCCTGATAGTTGGGTACGGCCATAGGAGCTGCAGGGGTTGGTACCGGGTTGGGTCTGGTTGGTCTGGGCGACGGTGGCGAGAGCGGTCTGGGCGAAGCGCGACGGGCCGGAGTTGGTACGGGGGAACCGAACGAGTGCTGGAAGAGGTAGGATAGGGGTGGAGACGACGAGGAGGTGGAAGATGAGGAGGAATTTGACGATGAGGAGGAGCCCGACGGTAACAGTGTTAGAGGTGATGATAACGGTGAGCGCGGGAAAGATGGTCCTCTTGATTGCTGAGGAGTAGACTGTATAAACCCTCCTGGAATAAAGGGCCAGGAGGAGCGATCCTGTATGCCGTATGGGTCTGAATCGTCTGATTGGTCCGAGTCCGAAGCTTCCAATGGAGGCGTTGAAGCGAGGAATGTAAGGGAGGACGGAGATGAACTCAGGGGTGACTCCTCAAGTGGGTCAGGTGATGGCTGTGCAACAGATAGGGTCAGCAGATCACCTTCTAACGGAAAGGTGAAATTCGGTGCCGAGCTCTCAGGGAGCTCTGCAGATCGGTTATGGAGCGCGTTGCCAGGAGAAACAGGTACGAAAAAGTGCGAGTCTTGGTCGATTTGTAAGTCCCGAAGCTGTGTTAGTAAATTTTCAAGTTCTAAGCGTTGGGGGTTCGGCCTAAGTATTCTTCTGGACGACCCTTGAGAATCCCTCGCGGTGGGCTCCAGTTGAAGAGAAGATAGCTCGTATGACCTGCTGGAACGGATGTTCCGGTCAGAGCTTGTAGTGAAAAGTGAAGGGTACGAATAGTCCGTCCCTAAAGGGATTCCGGAGCAGGCGATGTCTAGAAGTTAGTCCGGCGTTACTTGATCCAACGAGATAGGTAGTCCGAAGGAAGTCTGGACTGAAGATATGGTAGCGTGGGCGGGGGCCGGTAGTCCGAACGTAGGGGACCGGGAATCCGTGCGTGAGGAGACGGCGAGAAATGGAATACGGCGTGCAGTAAGACGTTAGAGACGGCAAGAACGACGGTGTTCTTCTTCTGAGACCCACGTTGGGCGGTCGACGATGAACGGTTTAGACGGACGATATACGATGATGATGAGAATCCAATGGGCGGAAACTGGTATTCCTTCCCAGGCTACAAGACCTAAGTATCTACACCTTACTCCGACCTTCTAGGGAAGAGGAGTAACTAAGGGACAAAGAAGGAAACCGGTCTAGAATGTGTATGTAAGTGAAATGGAAGTCCATACAGGTTTGTACGGTAAGTACAGGGCTGTGGTGACAAGTCAGGTTACGAGACCTGTAACTACCGGACAGTCTGACTCGTATTGGAAATGTCTATAATGGGCCTAATCAAAGTGTAAGGTGGTAGTAAGAGATGAAAGCGGTTAGGTGGAATAAACGGACTCTGGACTTGTCTGGGCCTACCTTGGACTTCGGTCCCACTTACCGGGCTTGTTCGGACTGTTCGGACTTTCTTGGACACGGGTCGGTGAAAGGATACGAATGAGTGGGGCTATGGGAGGAAAGGAGGGGGTCGGGGATATGGAGATATGGGGGTTTACAACCGTAGAGAGATGTAGCTCTCTACATCCGCGGGAGACTTGACTACTGACTGTCCTCAGTCAGATCCACATGTTGTAGATGTCAGAGTCCGAATCTGAATTGCCGTTACGTGAGTCACGCTGCGCAATCTCTTTTCAGCATCTACTCCCATCATGTCTTCCTTCCAGAGTCGTATTGCTGCCCTGTCTCAGCGGGCTGATCCCTTGATTTCTCAATGGGCGATCGCAAGACAGCAGATAGATGCCACAACGGACGACGTGTCCGGTCTGATAGACTGCATGCCGGATGAACTGGAGGAGTTGTGGGGTGCAAGGAGGAAGTGGATGGATGACTGGACCGCTGCTATGGTACGTCTCGGAAGGCTCGCAAGCGCAAACCGGAGCTGATTCGTGGGAAGGAGCACCTTCTCTCGGTTATCGAGGAGGTGTCATCGTTCAGAATAGACACAGAATTCGAGGAAGCAACGACTGTCCAGATCGCCGAGACTGAGAGGACGTTCGCCCGGTGGAAGGAGGCCCTAGCAGCACGGACATCGAGTGCACCCATAGTGGAACCGTCATCAATGCAGATGGAGGTTGAGGAGGTTGAGGAGGCGGTGATGAGGGGTCTGACGGCACCACTTGAAGGAGGTGGTTCTTCTGAAGCCGCGTCCGTAGTCTCGGATGAGTCGTTCATGGTGCGAACCGCCGGTAACCATAAGGTGAGTGTGCTCCCGTTAGGTACAATGATGGCCCTGTTGACATCCGACCTTAGCGCACCCGAGTGGTCGACGAGGACTGGTCAGACCACGAACAGGAGTCCGTCGCTGCGGCGGAGGCGAAGACCGGGCTACCACTGTGCAATTGGTGTGCGCGGGATGGCATCAGCTGCGCCAGACCTGAAGGAGCCGCCTGTGACCCTTGCCTCAAGGGCGAGGTTAAGTGCAGCCGGTTGACTGGACATGGTGGAAGGAAGCGGGGGAAAGTAGCGGTGGAGGTGGAGACTGAGCCGCGTGGTAAGTCGCGTATACTCGGTTGTGCTTCCTAACTAAGGATCCGTAGCCACTCAATCTCAGACTTCTGAGGCCGGGCCGTCGCTGGCTGCGTCAGCAAGAATGGTCGCGTCTAGCAACAACGACCGCGAGACGCCGGTGAAGGGAAAGGCGAAGGCGAAGGAGGTTTCGAGGAATATGGTGGCTGGGCCGGGCCGGTCTGATGCAGCAAAGAAGTGGGACGGCGCGGTTCGACACCTCCTCCACTTGCAGGGGAGGATACGTGAGATCCAGTCCATTATGAGGGGTCTGGAGGCAGAACACGAGGAGGTGATGGGGGAAATGGAGGAGGTAGTGGAGGCGCTCCGTGAGATCCATTAGGCCTCGTCTTCCTCGTCACGTCTAGCTTTCTATCGTTGTATCTGTGTTTCAGTCCGATCGTGTCCGTCCGATACAGTCCGAGCCCGATCGCGGTCTAAGTCCGAGGTCTAAGTAAGGATAACGGAAGTAAGCAAAGATAAAAATCGAAGTATTAGAAATGGAACCGGGTGCGAGTGTCCACTCGACTTTTGTTCGTCGAACTTCTTTCGTGACTATTCTTGCCGGGCTGTCTTGGTACCGAATACATGACCACAGATAAAACGTGCGCGGTGTCTCGACACGCGGGAGAAGGGAATTAGGCATCGAGGCGGTCTATCGAGACACTGCAGAAGGAGAAGGAGAAACGGACTTTTGTTTACTTGGTTCTTTTCTTGAGCTGTGGAAGGATCTAATGTACGATGATTGTCTATGAGTGCTTTAGCATTGTGTTTTGTTTTTGTTTTTTAGAAGTGAAATGGAGTAAGGTAGCTCGCCGGACTAATCCCGGGGTGGAACGGAGATCTAAAGTATGAGGGAGACAGTCTAGTTGGAGATGGTGGAGACAGCGCTATTCGTGGTCGGGGGTGTCCGTATCTTCCTCGTCTGGTTCTTCGGCTTCATCTTCAACAAGCTTGTCTAGGTCGTCATCGTCGAGTCCGGTGATACCGGAGACCGGGACCGAAGTCCGGAATCTGGGGTAATACGGTACTAGCCTGAATGCTGCGTATCGGAGTCTTGAAACCGCCCCGTCCAACTCTGCCAGGAGATACGATCCTCCAGAAGTCTGTCGAAGGACGACCATTGGACCGAGATATCTCGGCTTCATCTTTCGGTTAAGTTCCTTCTCGATTTGTGTGTTACGGACTAAGACCAGACTTCCAGGTTGGAAATCGTAGTCCTGGATCTGATTCTTGAACGCAGCTTCAAAATGTTTGACCGACTCGAAACGGGCCTTGAGGACTTGTTGTTGGACTAGGTCTATATCCTCCTGACGCTTCTGGAGCTGGCGGGCTCTCCAGGCAATCAGTCCGGACAGGGAGAGAGGGTCAGCGTTGGGCAGTGGGACAAGGAATGTTGCTTCTGATAGATCGAAAGGGAAGAGGGGCTCAACGCCATGAGCCATGAAGTATGGAGACAAACCGGTGGACTTGAGTATGGTTACTCGCTCGGCCCAAAAGACCGAGTGAGCGGCAGTGTGCCAGCGTAACTCCCCCCCCTGGGAATTTTTGACGATGGCCTCCCGGACATCGAAGTGCCTGCACTCAACGATACCGTTCGCCTGAGAGTTGTAGGGGGAGATGCGAATATGGTGGATGTGATATTGGTCCGCGAGGACGTCTAGAGCTTGGACAAAAGCGGGGCCATTGTCAGTTACAATTTCAGAGAGGGCACCCCATCGGCACAGGATGTCCTCGAAAATAAAGGAGGCAAGTGTGGCGGCGTTCTCTGAGCTTGGCATACGCCACTCCGGATACGCCGTGAGGGCGCATCGGGCTTGGACGATATACCGGTACCCCCCGGACTTAGGCATGACCATCGTGTCTAGGTGGGCCTTTCGGAACAAACCGCCAACGACGGGCACAGTGGGCGGAATATGCAACTTTCGTGTTTGTCGTATTTGGCATTCATGGCAGGTCCGAATGAACCATTTAACATCGTCTACCAACATCGGCCACCAGAACCGGAGCAACAGACGGGCCCGGACTGAGAAGACACCCTTGTGTCCGAGGCTATCGTGAGCCTCCAGGATGAGTCCGTAGCGACGCTGTACCGGGGGTACGAGCTGGTGACGTCCGTGTGGTTCCCGACGCCATAAGGAACCGTTAAGGAGGAAGAAACGGGTGGCGGAGTTGATGAATGACTGGTAATCTGTATCAGAAAGGTCAGGGGGGCGAATTCTCGTACTGAGAAAGTCGCGGATCTTCTCGATCCGGGCCTCTTTAACGACAGCCTTCACCGAACGAGGAACAGTAGGGGTGTCCGAATGAAAAACGGGCTCGGACGCAGAGTCAAGATCTGGGGAGCGGGCGGAAAAACAGGCAAGAAGTGTAAAATAAGTAGGTGCGACTGGAGAAAGTGTAGGCTGGCTGTCCGAGTGGTAGTAACCGCTGGCAATGTTCGATCGAGAAACAGTCGGGAAGGGGCGCTCGTTGAGCAAAAAAATGGAGAAGGAGTATGCGTCGTCAAGCCAGTCCTCGACGTTGTCATCCTCAGGCGGATCATCATCAGAGGGAGGACAGCACGACAGACCGTCTGGTCCGGAGTGACGGGGGGCGGGGATATGAACCATACGAAAATGAAAAAGGAGGATACCGGCGATCCATCGATTGATGGTCGCGTTCGGCTGCAAGTCTGGATTGTTAATCATGCCTTGGACGTATTTCACGTCCATCTCGACCGAAAGGTTAACAACGCCGAAGATAAAAACACGGACTGCACGCAAGGCGTGGAACAGTCCGTACAGCTCGAGCTTCACCTGGGAATAGCGGCTCTCGACCTCGGTGATGAAACAACCCTCAAAGTGTAAAGCTCAAAGGTTGCACAGAAAGAAAGGCTAAGACCTAAGGATGAGAGGAGGAAAGATGGAGTACTACAACTGGGACCCTTGAGGGGAAAAGACCAGAAGAACTAGACTGGAGTTCTCTGGCGTTGCATTGGGAGCTTATATACTACATGGAGTGTGTACACCTGTGTACGTCTAATCTACGATGACAATGCTTTGTCCGCATGTGTGGGAATGGAATGGAAGCATAGAAGCATATCATGAGGCCAACACGCGGTGTGGCAGAATGGAAGAGAAGGGAAGCATAACATGTGTGATGCGCATGCACATCAAATGGAAGAGAAGCATACATAAGAATAGCCGGCACGGAGATGAAGTGAAAGAGTGAACTCCGTGACAGTGTAAAGGGGATCTTAGATCCGTGTGAAGAGTTGAGTGTCCATGCTGACTAAGCAGCAGTTGCACGAAACGACTAAGTCCATGAAACATGTAAGTAGAGCGTTCACGATAAGATAGATGATTAGATCCTTGTGGATCACGTGACGCGATAAGATAAGATAAGATCAGAAAAGTGCATATGTGAAGGGTGAAAAATGTAGACCCGTAACA
>JBBPSC010001304.1:0-10627 GCA_038093395.1 Baorangia bicolor | reverse complement strand
AAGGTAAATGGGGTGAGCCGCATGACCACGAGTTGCAGACCGTCGGAATCATTGTTTCTAATCCCACACAGTGATTGTCAAATATGCACGAACATATATATACGGAGTGCCAACCCAAAGTTGGTCAATAAGCTCTTCCCACTCACCTTAGTACGCCCACGTTTCTCTCAGGTGTGGCAGATAGGCTCCAAACTAACTCCAGCCACTTTCCAAAGCATTCCCAAAAAAAAAAAAGAGGCAAAAATGGTCTGGGTGTCCAACCGTGGAGTCAACACCATCCGTGTTTCCATTACGAACCAGACTGGTGGAAGTGCTGGAACATACGCCATCGTCCCTCAGTCTAGTGGAGCGAACGAGGATGTCGGGACGAATCTGTGGAGGAGGAGTGGGCAGGAGACGTTGACCATCCTTCGGGATGGCGGGAAGGAGCAGTTGCTCGCGGTTGGCCCGAGCACCTTTGTCAGGGTATATTCGGACGCTGTGATCGTCAGTCAGGCGAACGTGGTGATTGCATAGAGGGTGATACGGTGTGAGAGAGGGAATGTACTGTTTTACTGATCGAATGGGTTCGCGGTGTATTGTAAGCGACCAACGTAGACTTACTAGTAAAGTCACTGTACTATTAGTGAATCATGCGCAAGACAGAAGCGTACACGGGTGAAATTGTAATATTGAGACGCACCTTCTGGGCTATAATTACCTAAAGGACGGACACGCAGAGCATGCGGGGCACGCTCATTCGTTGATAACAGATATAATACAAGACGGTGACGTGATGAATATTTAGTGTGGAGGAACAAACACCCAGGGGTCACTCCAGAGCAGTCAACATCTCTATAATAGCAACTTCAATAGAGACATGGACATGCGATATATAGAACATAACACATTTTCTTGCCGATCTCCGCCCCGGCTTGGTATATGTAGCGCAACCACCATTGTCCTTTCAAGCAGCCAGAGCAAGGCCAAGCCTTCCGCGCTGTAAAACGGCTTTAAACCCAAAGTGATTTTCAGTGCCAAAGTTCTCCACTGGGTTGTACATCGTGTGGATCTGCTTGCGGGTATTGATTTCATTCAGTACGTGCTTCCCTTCTTCATCGGCTTCATCAAGAAGCGCATTCAGTTCGGCTTCTGTCATGATTGGGGCGGCCGGGTTCGTCAACTCAGGGGCAACTCTGGCAAACAAATCGTTGAGTACTAGTTACCAGGGGGAAAAAAAGAACGAGAGAACGTACCGTTCAGCGACGGCCTTGTGCATCTCAGGATCTGTCGGAGCGAACAGATGGCGGCAGAAATCCATTGTTTTCTGCGATCTCAGCTTAGCAACTTTAAAAGACGTCGGGTGTCACAGTGTCCCACCTGGAGCTCATCTTCGGTAAGAGTCTTCCCAACGTCGGCAGTGCCTTGAATGACTGGACGCGACACTACGTTAGTGACGAACCGACGAACATATGGATGATAGGTACCGGGTCTGATCAAATCGAACGCACGATCGAAATTGTCCTCATCGACGTCGCTCATCACAGGGACTGCTTGGTTGCGCATCTGCTTGTATGTGCCAAGTACGACGAGCAAAAACCTGATGCGAGTATGAATCAGAGATTTGGCCACAGGCATAGGTAACATTCATCTGCGCACACACCTGGTATAAGACGTGCCCACTTTAGAGGTGTGCCAACGTTGTGCCTCACTCTCTGTGACTACACCACGGAGAGAAGCCGAGATTGTTAACGCCGCGGACAAACCTCCTGTGAATGCGAGGTGGACGCCTGACGAAAAGAACGGATCTATGAAAGCTGTGGTGCGCGTAAGGTTGAAAAGATACATCTCCCATGCATATGGAAAGCCCACGACTTACCACCAGCGTCTCCTACGATGCGATAGTGGTCACCAGCATATGACGATGCCGAATAGCTATAGTCACTTGCGCTCTTGATCGCTCCGGGCTGTCCTGAGTCCCGGAGAGTTGCGTTCTCCAGAAGCTTCATTAAGCCAGGTACTTTGTGAACCTCTTCTAAGTAATGGGTTTGGAGGCTTGACACCCCGGAAGCATTTTGGGCTTCCTTCTTCTTGCGGTTGCTGGTGTCTTGATTCATTACAATTCCGACGGAGGTAGAACCATCGTGAAGGGGAATAAACCACGCCCACCCAGATTCGTCTACTCGCATTACGGAATCAGCTCCAGAGCATCCGTACAGATAACACACTAACCGGGTAGCGCCTCCACCCAAATGGCGTTATCCCGGGTGGTCCCTGGCTTGTAACATCCAGTTCCTTCCCAGTATCCCCAGCACGCAATATTGTTCAGGCTCTTATTGAAGCGCCTGTTGCGGAGGTATTTGGTAGACATGATCCCGTTCCTCCCGGAGGCATCCACCAAATAATCGAATGCTATCTGTCCCTCGACGCCATGGCGCGATACCCAAGTGGCAGAAACGGGACACTCGCCTACGAACTGTAATTCGGTAACTTTGGTTTCTTCGACCACTATTGCGCCGGACTTTGCGGCATGCTTGAGCAATAGGTCGTCGAACTCCGCCCGGACCTGTAGAGTTGTTTTTCCAGCTTGCCGACATGCAGAGAAATCCCATGCTTACGACATTCCAAGACCCATTGTTAGGATCCAACGCGACGAAATCGGTGTCTGTGAATCCGTTTGAGCGACGAATGTAGCTGCGCGTGGAACAGAACACATACATCCTTCGCGTTTGTATTGATTAAGTTTGATCGCTGCGCCTGGCTGGATCGACCTTCAATTACAATGCTCGATTATCAGACTTCTCGGTATTGTCACACACCTTGACGGTGAATCCATGGGATCTCACAGTATCCTCTGCGTCTACAAATTTCAAAAATGGTCGAACCGACGGCAGCAAACTTTCTCCGATGTGATACCTTTTCAATACAATCAGGACTAGTCGATCGCATCATTTCAGGGACGAACCTTGGAAACTTTGTTGCTTCCAGGAGCACAACCTGGAAACCCTCCCTTGCGAGAGCCGCTGCTGCATAGCTACCTGCGGGACCGCCTCCTATCACAAGCACCTGTACTTTAGCGGGCTTCAACGGATGAATGAGCCGATAGTGCAATACATTTATGTGAGAGAGAACATACAACTGTTGCGACAACCATTAATGCTTGTGAATGAACTGTGCAAGCGTCCTAGTGAGCCAGTCAATTAAATATGGGAACTAGAGCCAAAATTAGACCCGGTATGTTGCGAGTGCTCATGAGGAGCTGCAGTGCGTTCACACGCTGGGCGCGTTCCTATCATACAGTGAACTTACGGCCCGATCCTCCTTATCATCCTAGGAGATGGTGTCAGATGGTAATGAATGGATGGCCAGCAACCAGTATCTTACGCTCCATTTCCACAGTTTTGATCCTGGACTCCAAGGTCAAAGAATCTCTACCAGTCTGATGTGTATGACTTGCGGCCATGTTCGTTGATCGAACTGTGAAATTGCAGCTTCCATAAGCAAACACTGTACCGCCAGTGACTTACATAGAGCGGCCACATTATTTCGTTAAAATTTAAAGACCGTGGCTCCCGTCGTTTCAGATTCGACCAGTGGCGCTTGGTGGGGCTCTGTTTCAGCAACCTCGGGTATGCCAGTAGTTCCGGTCAGGCCATCATTGATTGATTCAGGCGGTTGGTTATGGGTGCACTGTTGGTTTCAAACTCCGATAAAAGCTCAGGCTAGCTAATGGCCTATACCTAGCCTGAGATTTACTAATATGAGTTTGAATCCAGATTACAATATTAAAAAAAGGCAAAAAAGCCCCTGTATTGTTTTATTTATCCTAGTCATGTGAGCCGCCCCGATCGGTGGCAGTTTGCAACATGCTCAGCGCTCACTGAAGCGGTAGCCCAGTCTTTTAATTTCAACCGTAATTGAGACGAAACGGTAAAATCATTTAAACGGAGAACTCATGTGCCTTGGTTGTTGCTTGCAGCGCATTTGATCCTTCTGAAAGTTCCGATCAAAACTTCGCTGTGATGTAAAAATCGCGCGCTCTATCAACAAATGACAACAATTGCTCCGAGATGCCCGTTGGTTCAGGTACAGGTTTAGCAACCTTTCCGCTCATGGCTATCGCTGGCAGGCCCGTCTTAGGGACGCACCCTTGTTACTTGTATCTTGAAGAGTCCACGTTGTGCACACTTTTCTTTGCTGACCACGGTCCTTGTGTACCTCGTACTCGTCTTGCAGTTGCTCAAGAACAATATCCCCCATCTACTAACCACTTTTCTCCCCCTCTTTCTTTTCTTATACTCCTTCGCGCCGCACCCCTATTCCTTCCATACCCGATCGCCCCCTGGGCGATCCGAGTATATGATACCTATCGCACACGTCAGTCAGCCCACCACACCCACGTCACGTATCACTCTGGTAACCGCCGATTTGTAAGCCTGCTCGTCTAAAACTGTCGGCAGGAACGACAGGACTGGGCCCATGGCTTGCTCCTCAGGGCATTCGAGAGGCTGGGGACGCGGCAGGGACACAGGTGCCCCCTTACACCTAGTCTAGTTCTGTCCTACATAGGGTATTGTACCTCACCGGGACATAAAAAGGATTCAAAAAAAAAAAGAACAATATCAAGCAACTCATGATAGGACCAACGGAAGAAACGAACTACGGCCTCTCCTTTCTAAGGACGGCTGCTATAGTGTTTATGTAGGGCTCGACTTAGTCAGTTGCTACATAATATGCATCACTTGTCCAAAAAAAAAGAAACAAACTACTTTTGGCGGTCAGCGAGTTCAGGAATGAGACATATCAACTTTCAAGAGACATGTCGAGGTACCATAATTCTACATGGTCAAAACCAAGGCTAAATTGACACTGGCTTCTGGGCATAGAAGATGTTGAACAGTACTTTCGATCCTGGTATGTTGTCCCACTCTTGTTCCATCTGCTCGACAAGTGAATCAAAGTCAGGGGAAGGCATGATGCCCATCACATTCACGACTGGATGCTTCATCCCTCTGTAGACTCCCATGAAGCTGTCTCGCGCTTCTACACCATCCTGTCCTGCCCATTTCCCCAAGTCGATTTTATACTCCTTGGTGTTGATCTCAACGAATCCTGCGTCGTGCAGCAGAGCTGGAATTCTCTTGGTGGGTTCAAGAAGTAAACCCCGTTTCTCGAAGATACGCTTGAGAACTGCACGATGTCTTTCGGTTGCATCTCCGGAAGAGCAATGATTAGTTTCAACCAATTGAATCCAGCCTCCAGGTGAGAGTACTTGGTAGATGTTGCTGATGACGGTCTTCCATTCCTCGGCGGATAATGCGGCTATCAGTAGACGCTGGTTTACCAGTTTGTATGATCTTTTAGTCCATTCTCCTTGGAACTTCACTATGTTGCCTTCAGTCAGATGAATTCTTGATCCGAGGTTGTCGTCAAGGATGGGGAAGAGACTCGGCGCGGTGTCGATGCCGTAATAGTGAACGGCCTCCTTGAACTCATCGTAACAGTCCACCATCCAACAAGCTTCAGTGTGTTCTGATGTTAATCCGCTGACCAAGTGAGAAATAGGCCTCGCACCTGTGCCGGTCCCTGAGTCGAGCACTGCATCACCATCATTGAATGTCAAGGGAGCAAATACAATATTGCCGAACGCCTTCTTCAGCACACGATTTTGCAGATTAAGTCTATACAGCTGATAAGTCTGTATATAGTAATGAAATACTCCCTGCACCTACCTCGCACTCTCTGGTTTGTCGGAGGGTAGAAGATAACGCGAACCGGCGGCCAGATCACCGTTACTAGTCGCCACGTTGCTAGTAACCGCCGATGGCTACAGTAAGCGTGAAACTTTGCATGCACCGGGGATACAGATAGGCTGACATACAATGGACATCGTTGTCGCACAGGACTCTGGACAAGAAGCTGTTTTCGATGAGGCTCAACACCCACGAGCACCTTTATAACCTGTTCGGCGCAAGTAAATATATAACTCACTGTCTAGGTTCATTTCAAAAACGGGACCGCCTTTCAGGTCAGAGGCATGCATATACTCATCTGAATCTCACGTAAATTTTAGATCACAACTCCCGCAGCATCTACAGAAGCAGAGGTTCACTGCAGTGTTGCTTTTGTTTCTGATTTTTCTCATTGACCGGGGATTGTGTTGTTAATAATAAACTGGTTCATGAACACTAAAGATATCATGAATGTGAATGTACTGGCAAGTTACTCCGTCGGTGGAGGTCCCAGTCGTGTTGTGTCTTTAGTCATATCCTCGTATTTATTTGAACTCTAATTTTTATACCGCTGCGAGTAGAGAAATCTACCAGGAGGAGGTATCATTGTGGCCAAGCACACAGAGGGGCCGGAGATGCGAATTCTCGCAGGATAACCACCAAACTGGAACGCTCGTGTGGGAGGGAGAGCTTCGAGATCATAATGCTGGGAAAAACCAATCAATGGCGGTCATCCTAACCTTGCTCTGATTTAGTGTCCCATGCCTTGCGAATACAGGCATCACCATCAATGCTCGCTCAGCGCGGCTCAATCATCGTTGGCTGTACTCAGCACCGTGACCTTGGCTATCCTACTAATTGCTACATAGATATCATGCTTCCCAATACAATAATCTGGCGCAGTGCTAAAACGATCCGCTGTTACGTAGCAAAATTTGGCTGTGATTGATTGCTCCCAGGTCTCTGCCAAGTTCGTCCTCGGTCACGTTTATTCTATTTTGAGGTTTCCTCCCAGGGACGTGACAAATGTTGAACACGTGCAAAATCCATCCAATAATCCCATATCATGATGGGGCCTAGGCTACAACCGTGCACTGCATATATCGCCCTATGATGTATCACAGATATCCAATGCGTTGTATTTCCTCCGACGAAAGAAATAATGTCAGTCACGACGCAGTTCTGATTGTCGTGAAACACTGCATGGCCAGCATGCGAAATGATCACAGCTTTCTGTGAGTAAAGAATGAGAAGCGGTAACCCAGCTTTTCCATTTGCAAGAAGGCCAGCAGAGTCTTGTGATCTTGATAGCGCACGTTTTATATTCTCGCTGGTAATATGGGCGCTCGTGCCAACCCACTGGCAGGAAGCGATGGTAGGATAGTCCACAACATCAGGGTCTACAAATGCGGAGCGGGAGAATTTGATTTTTGTTTACAGGGCATCGGGAAGTGCAAGAACCAGTGTTTGAAGCAGTGTCTGAAGTACCACAAATCCTTGGATGGCGTTAGGGTGCGGCAGTGGTCTGTGATGTGTATGATTGTGTATGCAACGCACTGTAGCTGTTCACTCTTTCAAAATCGCGTAGATATCATGTTGATAAGTGCAAAGCAAGTATCGTTGGCTACGTCCCCGCCATCTACCACCCCCTCGGTATCCATGTCAACCAACTCGTATTTCTAGCCTTCTAGGCTGTCAGTCACGGTGAGCATCGCGCATGTTACTAGGATAGGTAAATATACACTGGAATGCGCTGTCCATTTTCCATCTATTTTTCATCTCGTTTACGTTCGGCGATGATCCTTGCATCAAAACAAGGCTTGCATGCGACTTTGGTTCGTTTTTCCTTGAGATTGGCATATGCACCGGGTGAACTGTGCTGAAGCTCAGGGTGATCTAGTAAAAATGGTGTCGATAATGGATCAGTACTCGTGGCGCAGAGTTAGACAAAATTGGGGACATCGAGCTAAATTCATTCATGTTTGCTTTTAACATATTCTGAGCATTGCTGTTAGATAGGGAAGATCTACAGAGAAACCCGAACTGATAAAACAATACCGAAGGACTTGGAATGTCGTGCAACTATCTTCGTTGGTGAACGGGTGGAAGCTTGATGTAGAATGACGGTAGTGGCGATTCAGATAACTTATGTAAACTTGGCCTCGATAACTCCACAGTCTGATCCTAACATCTACTGTATGACCGTGTGAACGCCACATCTCGAACACGTTTCCGGGGCCGTGCATGAAGACAAATTCAATGCTTGGTAACGACGGCTTTCCGACGGCTTCGGCGTGAATCTCAGTTGCGTCCTCTGAGCGGACGCGGTGATGGGTGACTGACTCTCAGGCCTTGAACGGGCCCATCGTGCGAGATAGCCCAAACAGCCACGACCGTAGAGGGTTAGAATCGGTTTATATCATGAATTTACATAAATCAGCAGCCGTGTGGCGCAAGCCAGTCGAACCCCGCCCATGATGCAGAATGCACATATCAGACAACCACGTAATTAGTCAGTGGGTTGCATCCCACGCATGACCTATGATTCCAGGCTGATTCTGGTGCAGAATGATGACGAACATAGTAGTTTGAATGCTTACCTGCTCCTGGTGGGTAGCCTTGGAACCGCTGAGCCAGATAAAGCCCCGTAGAGGTGTAATATTAATATCTATAGAAGTTCAGTCAATCTTCCAATGATTCTGATCGGCGCGGAAGAGGGGGCCACAATTACCCAGCTGACAATAAAATGTTATACCGCTTTCGCCCACGCTCGTAGGGAAAGCCCGGACATCCTTGTTTACGCGTCGAGTTCGGGCAAATACATAACACTCCTTATAACAAATCCGGACTATCTAAGCGAACTTTGTTAGATCGATATGCGTGTCCACACTGCACAGCGGTTGGTTGCTCTGGAAGGTATTACAGTTATCAGACAGGTTCTCCCTAAACGATGTCAGCAATTCGGTATTCTATCGTAGATTCTTAGTTGCAGTGACTGTATTTCATTGCCGCTCAAGTGTGCAGCCTGAGGTTAGCACCGAGTCAACACTATGTAGTAGCTACGAATGCCAGTGTGTTGGTCTAGGACTACTTATTTTCAAATTTCGGTTTTGTCCACCGCCGTGGACTGAGGGATGTGATCGATGAGATTCAATCAGACTGTTCTGGAGCCCACAGGTCTCGGCACTCATGATTTACGAAGAAAACATGTTGTTGCCTGTAGGATATCAAATTGCACTGGCATACTAGTAGATGATCCGGATAGACGGTTATTTTCTCGAACTCAGTAAAGAGAAAATGCCAGTCGACGTACGTTTTGTTATCAGCCGTAATGGATTAGATACGCATGGCCGTGCGGAATTAAATCGATACATGAACAGGTCGTAACGTATCTAACCAGATCGGTGGGCCAGAAGTGCCTGTTGAAGGGGGTGTTAGAGATGCTTAACAAGCGCACAAGACGTACTATGGTGTCTTGAACCCCCCCCTCCCTGCCTCCTCCTCCCGAAGTCAAAATGTCGTCCCCTGGTGGACCAACGATCCAACAGACCGAAGGTAGTGACCTTGCGAATTATTAGGATTCACTGATACTGACGAACCCAAAGCTGTTAACGTGATCCTGCCCATCCTTGCGACGGCGGTTACTTCGTTTCGTTTGTTCGAGCGGATGCGCCGAGGCCGTCTCTGGCTAGATGATGCATGTGCGGCGCTTGCGATGGTATTTGATATCATTTTGTTAGTAGTAGACTGGTTGTATCTGCATGACTATGGTGATATTGTCGTATTTTCTATCAGAATGAACATCGCTGACCTTGTAGTAGCCTTATATTCCCAAGGTACGATGGTAGTGTTGTATTACATGTACGTTCTTTCGACACCATAGCGTTATAGCGCACTCAAAAACAATCTATAGGGTCGCACAGGTTTTCTACGCAGTTGTCTGGTACAACGACATTCTCTTCAATCATGCACCATCTCAGAATTATTTTAGGGCTTCCAGGATCTCCATCTTATTCACGGTCGTGCGATTGACTGTCCCTGGCTCGCTAAGGAGAATGTTAACATTCCTTGTCATCGCATTTTTGGTCACATGGATGGTCCTTTTCGCGCAAGTCTTTTGGACATGTGAAACAGAACCTGGCTGGAAAACGCAGCCACGTCCTCAGTGCGATCTAGGTAGAAATGTTGCCATCGCCCAGATCATTAGTAAGTCTCTAGTATCCAGCACGAACGGGATGGACCGTCTAACCTGTTCCACCCAGCCGATGTGCTCGGTGACACTATCTTGATATTAGCACCATTCCGACTGGTCTACGGAGTCAGACTCGACAGAGCTCAAAAGATCCGAATTCTTGCCATCTTCTCAACGTCTGCTATCACCACTGTCGTTAGCCTCGTTCACGCATACTACGTGATTTCTAATGGTGGGCTGAGCGAAGCCATAGCTGCTATGGTTGAGGTATGATTCCTACTTCTACTACCCAGCACAGTGCAAACTCGGACATTTGTTTCGCCAGGCATCGGTGAGCTTGATTGTGGCAAACCTGAGTGTAGTCGTCGCGTTCCTCTTCCGCATCGGCGCTGAAGAGACCGCGACTTTCTCCCCGCCGGCTCGGGAGAGAATCACGTTCGGCTCACAGCCGATTCGGAAAAGAGCGCAGTGCGATCCTCTTCAGTCAACAATGGTGGCTGGGATCGAGACCACGGCAATAGAACTGGATGATTTCGGCACATGTCCCACGGCGGATAAAAAAGAAGCTACACAAGGCAGTGACACGGAAGCTGTGTCTGAAACAACCCAAAAAGCTTGCGGCTCAAAGGTTGCACTAGAAGCACTTAGACTTGGAAGTGAGGGGAGGAGCTGAGGCTACTCTGATCTTTGAGGGGAAAAGACCAAGAGAACTAGACTAGAGTTC
>JBBPSC010001303.1:0-10632 GCA_038093395.1 Baorangia bicolor | reverse complement strand
GAAGCATAGAAGCATAGCATGAGGCCAACACGCAGTGTGGCAGAATGGAAGAGAAGAGAAGCATACCATGCGTGATGCGCATGTTCATCAAATGGAAGAGAAGCATGTATGTAATAATAGCCGGCACAGAGATGAAGTGAAAAGGTGAACTCCGTGACAGTGTAAGGGGATCTTAGATCCGTGTGAAGAGTTGAGTGTCCATGCTGACTAAGCAGCAATTGCATGAAACGACTAAGTCCATGAAAGAGGTAAGTAGAGCGTTCACAATAAGATAGGCGATTAGATCCTAGGGATCACGTGACGCGATAAGATAAGATAAGATCAGAAAAAGTGACAGGTGAAGGGTGAAAAATGTAGACCCGTAACACTACCCCCCTGCTAGGGATCGACTTCCAGGCGATCAAAGGGTTCGTCCCGCTCCGCGAGTTGCATGTTAGAATCCGGCATAGGGGTAAATATTTTTATGAATTGAACATTTGTCATTTGAAGCCTGCAGGGTGCGGAGGGGTGAGCGGCATGAAAATCTGTGATAGCCCCTTTGGCATGTGCTAGATTTGCCTCCGTTTCCCACGTACGGTCTTCGTCAGAATATCCTTCCCAATGAACAAGATATTCAAGTTTTCTGTTTTTGTAATGAGATTCAACGATGTAATCCACCTCGTATTCATCGTCACGATCATCAGTGACTAGCACTGGCCCTGGTTTGTCAGCTTTCTGACCAGGAAGCCTTTCCTTATATGGCTTGATATGTGAGATATTCACAGTGGGGTGGATCTTCATAGATCTCGGTAATTTAAGCGTAACTGCATTTGGCCCAGCAAATGCTGTGATAACGTAAGGGCCCAGCCACTTTTCGGTAAGCTTTCTAGAAGCTCGCGTAAGGCAGAGATTGGTCGTGGACAACCAAACTTTATCTCCAATAGAATAGTCAGGAGGCTCGCTCCTGTGTTTATCCGCTTGCTCTTTCATTCGAGCTTGCGCTTTAATAAGATTATTTTTAGTTTCTTCGAGAATCTTGGCCATGTCATTTGTGAATTCCTTGGCTGCTGGAGCCTTGGAAACACGTGGCTCAAACCCTAACCTTGGCTGGTAAGAGCGTGTGACCTCGAAGGGATTTTTCTTAGAAGATGCTTGCATCTTCGAATTATAGGAGAATTGCACGATTGGGAGCCAATCTGCCCAATCGCTTTGTCTTTCTGCACAGAACAATCTGAGATACTGCTGGAGATCTCTGTTCATACGCTCTGTTTGCCTGTCAGTTTGCGGGTGGAAAGCGGTGCTTAATTTAGATTCAATGCCTAGTCTTTTTAGGACATCTTGCATAACTTGAGAAGCGAACTGGGGTCTGCGGTCCGATACAATCGACTTTGGTAACCCATGCTGCTTCCACACATGGTGAAGGTAGAGCTTGGCGGTGTCTAGCACCATTACCGTCTTGTTACAGGCAATAAACTCTGTTTCCTTTGAGAAGCGATCAACAACCACTAGGATCGTGTCGAATCCATTAGATAAGGGCAGATCTGTAGTAAAATCTGCTGTGACATGTTCCCACGGCTTGTCTGGAACTGTGAGAGGTTGAAGGAGACCTGAAGGGGCTTGGTTTGTGCCCTTCATATGTGCGCATCTATCGCAATGTGAAACATATTCTTTCACATAAGAGGACATTGAGTTCCACCAGTAACTCCGACTTAGGAGCTCGATGGTTTTCTCATAGCCTGGGTGAAACAACCCTCAAGACCATAGCTTATCCGGTGAAGGTAAAGCGGTCCTAGGCTGCCCAATGAACCAAACGGAGAAGAAAGAGTGAATGAGCCATCGTATGGAGTGGACGTCAACCAAGTAGCAAAGCCCTTGAGGCCCGCCCCTTGTAGTATTGTCCCCCGCTTCCTAGTCAATGCCTTGAGAGGAAAAGACCAGAAGAACTAGACTGGAGTTCTCTGGCGTTGCATTCAGGTCTTATATACTACAACAGGTATTTGTCCATGTATACGCTGTATCTACGATTGCAATGCATTGTCCGCATGTATGGGAATGGAATGGAAGCATAGAAGCATAGCATGAGGTCAACACGTGGTGTGGCAGAATGGAAGAGAAGAGAAGCATAACATGTGTGATGCGCATGCACATCAAATGGAAGAGAAGCATACGTAATAATAGCCGGCACGGAGATGAAGTGAAAAGGTGAACTCCGTGACAGGGTAAGGGGATCTTAGATCCGTGTGAAGAGTGTCCTGCTGACTAAGCAGCTTTGCACTAGAAACGACTAAGTCCATGAAATGTAAGTAGAGCGTTCACGATAAGATAGATGATTAGATCCTGATGGATCACGTGATGCGATAAGATAAGATAAGAGAGAAAATGTGAGCATGTGAAGGGTGAAAAATATAGACCCGTAACATTTACACTAGGGTGCCTAGGGTTGCTAGGTCTTGGACGAGGAGAGAAGTGTCGACGAAGAGTCACGCGTAGAGACGAGGACTAAGGCTTAGGAGTGGAAGCTGAACTTCCGGGGGATTCAAGAAGGTATGCTTGTTAAGCGTAGATCAAGAATAGAGAAATACAAGCGATGCCGTGTGTTACGGGTCTAACATTTTTCTCCCTTATCTTATCTTTTTATCTTATCTTATCGCGTCACGTGATCTTATCAGATCTAATCGTCTAACTATTGTGAACGCTCTATCTAATCTTTTGGACTTAGAACTTTTCGCGCAATGGACGCTCTCTTCTCACGGATCTAAGATCCACTTACACCTAGCACGGTTTCACCTTTTCACCTCATCACCGTGCAGGTTACTATTACCTTCCATTCTACATGCATTGCACGCATGCCATGCTTCCTTTCTTCCATTCTGCCACATCCTCATGTGGTACACATGTTCACGCTTATCTTCCATTCTATGGCTATGTTTCCACACCATGCCTTATGCACATGCCCTCATATATCGTAGATTAGACGTACACAAGTGTACACACCCATGTAGTATATAAGCTCTCAATAGACGGCCAGAGAACTCCAGTCTAGTTCTCTTGGTCTTTTCCCCTTAAAGATCAGAGTAGTCTCCTCTTCTCCCTTCCTCACTTCCAAGTCTAAGTGCTTCTAGTGCAACCTTTGAGCAACAAGCTTTTTGGGTTGTTTCACCGTGTAGGTTTAAATAAAGGGGAACACGCGCACAGACCAGGCTGACTAAGGTAATAGAAACCAATGGAAGCAGATGGAATACTCGTCGTCATGAGAGAGGCGACTGCGGAGGAGGATAAGTCCAAGTAAGGGAACTAAGGGAGTAAGTAGGTGATGACAATATCGGAAGGGTCGGCGAGGATGAGCGAAGCAGAAGTGATGGAAGCCGACCTACCGCGCCACGTGCGAGTGACAAGTCAAGACGTAACAAGGTAAATAGAGCGATAAAGAGGGAAAAACGTAACAGCAATCGTAGATACAGCGTATACATGGACAAATACCTGTTGTAGTATATAAGACCTGAATGCAACGCCAGAGAACTCCAGTCTAGTTCTTCTGGTCTTTTCCCCTCAAAGGCATTGACTAGGAAGCGGGGGACAATACTACTAGGGGCGGCCCTCAAGGGGTTTGCTGCTTGGTTGACGTCCACTCCATACGATGGCTCATACACTCTTTCTCTCCATTTGGTTCGACTGAGCAACTTAGGATCCGCTTTACCTTCACCGGATAAGCTAGGGTCTTGAGGGTTGTTTCAGGCACAGAGATGAAGTGAAAAGGTGAACTCCGTGACAGTGTAAGTGGATCTTAGATCCGTGTGAAGAGTTGAGTGTCCATGCTGACTAAGCAGCAGTTGCACGAAACGACTAAGTCCATGAAAGAGAAAAGTAAGTAGAGCGTTCACGATAAGATAGACGATTAGATCCTTGTGGATCACGTGACGCGATAAGATAAGATAAGATCAGAAAAGTGCATATGTGAAGGGTGAAAAATGTAGACCCGTAACACCGGCCACCAGAAGTTGCGTTCAAGGATGGACTTAGTGCGAAAGATACCCATGTGACCCAAAAGTGATGAGGAGTGGATGGAGTGGAGGAGGGCAGAGCAAACTGTGGGAGGGACATACATATGACCTTTGAAGTAAAGATGACCATTGTCGAAGGTCCAATTGTTGAGGAAAGCACATGTGAAGAGGGGGGAACCCTCGTCAAGGGCAGCAAGAGCTTTAAGAATAAAAGGGTCAGAGGTGGTGGAGGATTTGATGTGGCGAGCGAGGATGAGGTCAAGGGCATTAATAACGACTGGGTCAGGGAGGATGGCACAGTCTGCATTGTCGGAGGAGGTATCAATGTCGTCTTTTTGAGAGAGAGCATCAGCAGGGCCCATCTGGGAGCCTGGAGTCACAGCCCAGACAATGTCAAAGTCTTGGAGAAAGAGAGCCCATCTGGCTTGACGATGAGAAAGCTTGTAAGGGTCTCGAATATAGGAGAGGTTTTTGTGGTCAGTAATGATTGTGACCAGGTGGGGGGTGCCTTGGAGGTAATGCTTCCACTCATTGAGGGCGTAGATGACAGTGAGGAGTTCCTGGTCATAAATGTTGTAGTTTTGCTCTGCAGAGGAGAAGGTCTTGGAGAAGTAGGCTGTGGGTTTCTTGTCACCATTTGGGTTGAGTTGCATGAGAACTGCACCAGCAGCAAGGAGGGAGGCGTCCGTCATGACAAAGAAGGGTTTGGCGACGTTGGGAATGGCGAGGACTGGGGCAGTGCAAAAGATATTGCGAAGGGAATCAAAGGCCCTTTGTTGGAGGGGAGTCCAAGCCCATTTCTCATCCTTTTGGGTGAGGAAGGTTAAAGGAGAGACAATGTTGGAGTAATTGGAAATGAACTTCTGGTAGAAGTTGACAAAGCCGAGGAAGGATCTTACCCCTTTGACAGAGGTAGGGGGTTTCCAGTCTGTGATGGCAGAGAGTTTCTTTGGGTCCATGCGGACAAGCCCTTGTCCGATGATGAGGCCTAGATATTCCATGGTGGGGGCATCAAAGGCGCATTTGGAGATCTTCAGGGAGAGTTTGAGCTCCCAGAGGTGTTAAAGAATGCGATGAGTATGTTCATGGTGAAGGGAGAGGGAACCTGTGGTGGCAATGCCGATGTCGTCCATGTAGATCTTGAGCCAGCGTTCGGCGATCATGTCTGCAAAGTTGTGGTTCATGAAGGCTTGGAAGGTGCTGGGGGCATTGCAAAAGCCGAAGAACATGACTGTGGGTTCAAAAAGGCCAAGGGAGGTGATGAAGGCAGCTTTCCACTGGTCTTCTTCTTTGATGTGAATGTTGTTGTATCCCCATCGGATGTGAAGTATGTGGCGTCCTTCATGTCGTCCATGAGCTCAGGTATGAGAGGTAAGGAGTAGGCATTTCGGATAGTGTGGAAGTTGAGATACTGATAATCTTGGCAGGGTCAAAGCGATCCATCGCTCTTAGGAACAAAGAAGAAGGGAGAAGCTTGGGGGGACTTCGAAGAGACAATGCGACCAGTTTTCAGATGTTCTTCGACGAAAGCTTTGCAAGCTTCCTTTTCAGCTGGGTTAAGGAGATACACCTTGGCCACCTTGGAGGTGAAGGTGTCTCTGAGTTCGATGGTGTGGTCGAAGGATCAGTGTGGGGGAAGTTGGGAGTGCATGGCTTCTGAGAACATATCAGCGTAGTCTTTGCAGAAGTCTAGAATGAATACTTCCTTAGGTTTTTCAGTGATATTGAGTTGGGTAGATATGGTGACCTTGTTGATGTGTTCCTCATCGGTTCCGTTCGAGGGAGGATACTCACGAAGAGACCTCTCAACCCCTTGGGGATACCTTTGAGCAAACAGGGTGGCGATTTCGTGGTCAGGGTCGGGGTCAAACCAGTTGGGGTAGAGGGGTTCTTCAGGAGTGATGGGGTTGATGTCAAGGGTGAAGTGCTTCCAGTTGATCTAAGGGTTCCATTTCTGGGGCCAGGGCATTCTGAGTATAACCTGGGAACGACTCAGGTGAGTGACCATGAGTCTTTCAGTGTCGGAGAACAAGTTGGAGTAGATAGGGACAAAGGCGTTGTTCTTGATGGTTCCCTTTTGATTGGGGGTTCCATCGACATTGTAGGCAATGATGGGGCTGGGGAGTGGTGAGGTTTGGAAGTTTCCCGGGGATAGGAGTCGAGGGTCGATGAAGTTTCTGGTTACACTGGAGTCAATGAGGGTGGTGGTTTCAACAATTTGGTTCTTTCCTTGTAGCGAAATGGGAAGACACAAGGTTCTGTCATTCTTTGGTGCTACAAGTACATGGTTCATTGTAAGGGAAGGAGACGTTGAGGCGGCTTCCCTTCTTAAAAATCCCATGCCTTCTGGATGTGTGCCAGGGACACCAAAGCGATTTCTTTGGATGGTTCTTCATAGCAGGTCTTGAGAACCTCAATGATTTCTCCTTCATCTTTGCCAGAGGTTTTGAGCGAGTTGACATACTCATCGAGGTGGGAACAGGGTGGGGCAGGGGTTTCTTCCTTAGGAGGGGAAGTTTCCGTGGTGTGAATGTTCTGGGGGTGTCGAGGGGTCTTAGAGAAGGAGGAGAACTGGGTGCAGTTCAGGGTGCTGTGGCCAGGTTTGTGACAATGGAAGCAAAGCTTGTCTCTGATGCATCGAGCTCAATTAGCAGGAGTAAGTTTGGTGATGGTGACAGCATCAACCTCCATGGCATTGAGGTCCTCGGGGCAAGGAGAGGACAAGGGTTGAAGGTGACCCTTCCTAAGGGTGAGGATGCACATCTTCTGCATGTGGAAGGTCTTGGCTTGCTCAATCCACTTGGAGAGCATAGTAGGGGGGGTGGACATGGAGAGGATCATGCCAACAAGTTGTTGGTCTAGTCTGATGGAGAACTGGTCTGTGAGGGTGATTTCATTGGTGATTCCTGCTTTACAGGCGAGGTTTTGAAAGTCAGTGATGTATTGTTGGAAACCATCGTCAGTGGTTCCATTGGGGAGGTGGGTGGACTTCTGGGTGAGCTTGGTGAGGTTCAAGCGAGCAGTGGACTTGGTGTCAAATGGGTAAAAGGTGGTTTCGAAGTTGGAGGCGAAGTAATCAAAGGTTTTCTCGTTGTTAGGAGTGGCTGAGTTGGCCATCTTGTCATACCACATCTCAGCAAAGGAGGCACCTCTTCCAACGCTCATCTTGTTGAGGGTGGTCATGATCTTGTCTCCATCAGTGGTGTACAGGGAGGCATTGAGGGCGAAGTAAGCCCTCATGGCCTTGATCCATTGGGGGGCATCATTGGACTGGCCTGAAAAGTCAGCTGGGAGGGCTGCCTTAAGTTCTGGGATTCTGGTGGACATGGTTGGCAATGTGGGACAAGGTGGGGACGCTGGGGGTGTAGATGTTCAGGGTGGGGGTGCTAGTGGTGTCGATGACCTGGATGGTCCAAGGACTTGACGTTGTCTGAAGCTGGGTGGGGCAGGGATTTCTGATGTGGCAAGGTTTTCTACATCAGGGATTTCGACATCACTGTCTTCGTTGTTGCTGTGGAATAACCCGAAGCGACTCATGGTGACTATGGTAAAGGTCCTTCATCTGAGGAGGTGGGACCACAGAGATTCTTGATCTTTTGTTACACGAAGCATACCAAAGGGGTCTCATTCAACAAGAATACTCAATAGGCGATGCTCACGAAGAGACCGACGTCTGAAGAGCTTCAGGGATAACAAGACACAGGGACAAGGAGGTCTTCAGAGAGACCGACAAGGATGCCCAGGGGCACTGGGACTTGGAACAAGGATGCCTAGGGTCGCTAGGTCTTGAGATGAGGAGGAGAGTGTCAACGAAAGGTCACACTCGAAGACGAGGGCAAGGACTTAGGGGAGGAAGCTAAACTTCCAGGGGATTCAAGAGGATATGCTTGTATAGCATAGATCAAGAATAGAGATACAAACGATATAGCATAGGTTTAAATAAGTAAAAAGGGGATGCGCACAGACCAGGCTTACAAAGAAAATAGAAAGCGATGGAAGGTAGGAGAACTCGTTGTTGTAAGAGAGGCGACTGTGGAGGGGATAAGTCCATGTAGAGGAATTATGGTAATAGATAAGTGATGACAATATTGGAGGGGTTGGCGAGGATTAATGAAGCAGAAGTGATAGAAGCCGACCTACCACGCCACGTGTGGGTGACAAGTCGAGAAGTAACAAGATAAGTAGAACGATAAAGGGGAAAAAGTGTAACAGCAGCTCTTCAGACATCAGTCTCTTTGTAAGCATTGCCTGTCAAGTATCCTTGTTGAACAAGACCCCCTTGGTATGCTTCACATAACAACTCCAAGATGGATGGAGCAGTGGGACAAGGAGTCAAGCACACAATCAGTGAGAATGGGGTTTGAATGGGTCTGTGATCCATCGTGACTAACAGATCCATGTTTCGTCTGTCAAGGCTCACCACATGTCTGAAACAACATCTCAACATTTCCCCTATCCTTAAGCATATCCATTATGCTCTGGTCTACACTCGTATCATAGTCGTTCATATTCATTGCCTTATCATTGTCTTTGTCATATCTTCACTCCTCATTATACTGTCCAAGTCGTACACCAACAGCTTGTCTTCTTTCATTGTTTTCTTTCATTTCTTATAGACAATCTTATCTAATCTCATTATCTTATCTTGATTGGATCTTATCCAAGATCTTATCATTTGTCTTCACTATGCAACCATCATTTCTTCATTATATCTATCAATGACATCACTCTCCATTCCATCCACTGTTTCTTCAATGTTTTCACAATGTTATGCTTCACTTGCCAATGTCATTCCATTCCTATCACATAGCTAGAACATTCTAGGACATTCCATCGTATTCTATCACATTCCGTCACACACTTGCCCTAAACAAGCAGTAGTTAGTATATAAGTAGTCAATCCCCATGTAAATACTCTCTATCTTGGAATTCTCGTTTCTTTCCATCCTTTCACTTGTTTGTGACAGTTCTGCTAGCAGCCTAGAGTCATTGCAATGATAGGTTCTAGTTGAGACCTAACAATGTCATTAGCTTTGTAGACAGATTATGCCTACTATATTCACAGATTCGATGACCTTCCTTCGCTCTTTGCTATGCGCCACCACAGTAATGAGGAGGAATGTTCACGAGGGAACAGCGGGTAAAGCACTCGCAAGGCATGAAATCTGGTAGTGGACGCACATGGCGGCGCTGTCCGGTTCACCGCGCGTACTTGTTGAACTGGAACCGAGATATTGGATCCTTCCAAAAGATCTCGTACTCCAAACTTCCAAGCCTGATCGATCCACCAGCAGTAGTGAGTCTGATATAGGTGTATTGGGTAGGGTGCTAGCAATTTCCCGCGTGCTATTTGCCTCCGTGCCAATAATGAGTTTGAAAATTTGAAGCGCGACGAGAACTGTGGCGCGACTGTCTGGCGTTCTTGCGAACGTCACGGTTCAACTACATAACTGCATCCAGCTTTGCTTCTTAATGCATGCACCAAACCTATCAGTATTTGAACTATGATAACCCCCCCATTCTAACCAATTGGTTCCCCTTCAAAGTTGTTGTTCACCCTGAAGACTTGGCAAAGATTCTGTTATCACGTTCTGCCAACTTACACTTAAGGTGTGTAGTATCTGAGCTGGATTGTCCGCCAAGTATGTGCCTTGACGTGTATTTAACGGCGATGGTATTGGGTTTTAATGCCAAGCTCTTCGAACCATTAGTTGTGAATTAGGTTCTCAGGTCCTCTACTTCCTCAACCACCACCTCGCTCATATCGCCATTCCATTCAGGCGAACTGACACCCGGTGTGAATCCCAAGTTGAGTTGTGGGTGGACAAGATTGACCTCGTCCAGCGGCCTCGGTGTAACGAAGGTGATTGTACTGTTCGGTAACGCGCCATAATGCCTAGGTCGGAATGCCTAGGTCGGTCCCCCTAGGTTCTCGGTAAAGCAAAAGCAATTTCAAATAAACTGATGCTTCTAGCTCCTCCACGTTCGAATGTTTCCCTGGCCGCGCTAGCAGGTAGACGGCTCGCACAGGAGAGTATTCTGACCAGAACCGATCGCACTGAGGAGGTGTGTCAGAGGAGGGTTAGTTTGGCGGTCGGAACGACAATAGGGAAGTCTCACGACCAGTACTACCTCACAACGTTCGCGGTGTACACCGTTATTAGACACACGGCAGTGACGTGGGTGACCATAACAACTAGAAGACAACCGATGGACAGGGGCAGTGTGCATCCCTGTCATTGCCTTTCCTCCGCCACAAGAATTGGGGAACAGTGGTGGCGGTACAACTCGTTCTAAAGTGATGCCCATTGACGAGGGAGCACAAGAGTCCCGGCTTGTATAGTAGGTGAGTGCTCGTGCCATGGATCTTTACTGATTGTCGTACCACGATGACGTTGATAGACTCCATCGAAAGAAACAGCCGTTCCAGTACAAGTTTGTCGCTGACTCAATTGCGGACTATCGCCGCACCTCCTTGCAGCCTGATCAGTGGCCCGGCTCAAGTTTTAGAACTCGTCATTTTACTGATGCCTTTCGGTGGTGCAGGTGCTGTTCTCCGAATTTACCTTTCACGTGGAGACAGATTTGACTTATTGACATGTGGCGTTCGCCAATGTATAGACGTTGTTATCTCCACCCTAGCACATGGGAC
>JBBPSC010001302.1:0-10634 GCA_038093395.1 Baorangia bicolor | reverse complement strand
AGTTCTACATTCAGTTCCACGAACACACCAGTAAGCATGCATTTCGCGATCGAGGTTTCCGGGAAGTGAACTGAGCATGTTTAGTTATCGAAAGTCATTCCGAAACTGCCCCGTCCCTTCGCATCGACAAGCCATTCCCAGCACTCCGCGATCACGCGTTAGCTCTCGACTTTGACTCGTTGGACCCAACGGAACACGGTCACGTCCCATACGTCGTCATTCTCGTCCGTGTCCTAGAGGACTGGAAGAAATCTGTACGTCCAATCCTCACGCTCTTTCATGCACTCGAAACCTCGTGACGCACCACATCAGCACGACGGACATCCACCCAAAACCTACACTGAACGGCAAGAGTTCAAGAAACACATCCTCGCGATGAAAGTCAAGTCCGACGAAGAAAACTTTGACGAAGCCGAAGCCCAAGCGTACCGTTGTTGGACAGAGACAAAGGTACGCCTCCCGTGATCATTCTTATTCTCATCCCAGCACACCATGCCTAGGTTCCCTCCGAGATCGCCACGCTGTTCGAGGATCACGCCATATCGCCCGAAGCCCTCCGTCAGAATCCGTCCCCCTTCTTCCATCTCCTCGCCGCGCTCAAGGAATTCACCGACCAATCCGAGACGCACACCCTCCCGCTGACGTCCGCCCTTCCCGACATGAAATCCGACACCTCCAGTTACATCCATCTCCAGAGACTCTACAAGGCACGTGCAGAGGAGGAGAAGCAAGCTTTCAAGAGCCATCTCCGTGCCCCTGTGGACGATGCCCTCGTCGATCTGTTCGTCAAGAATGCACATTCGCTGCAGGTTCTCAGAGGTAAACAGTGGGGCGTATTTGATCAGGATAGGGCCGCGTTGGGTACGTGTATGCATCGGCTGATTTGCCAACGAGTCATTTGACGTACGATGGATTTGCAGCGGACGCTCTGGTCTCCTATCCCAAGGAAACGTCCACGCACCTCGCCCTGTCCGCCCTGGAAGGAAACGGTCCGGGGTCACCTCCAACAATTGAATCCCTTCGCCGACAGGTGCAAAGCATCGTCGGTGAGAGCGTTGAACTCCCCGAGGTGCTCGACGAAGCCATCGGAGAGCTGTAAGCACCCCCCTCTGATAACCCTTCATGGCATCTCACGACCCTACCCTCTTTCAGCGCTCGAGCACCTTCCGCAGAGCTTCCCAACACCGCAGCCTTTCTCGGAGGCATGGTCGCACAAGAAACCATCAAGATGATCACGCAACAATACATCCCCGTTAGGGGTTACTGCATCGTCGATCTCGTCGACACTTGGACGGGCATGGTCGGCACGTAAGAACATGAAATAGAAAAGAATCCACCTCATCTGGGAAGGGGGGACATGTCCCGCCCATGTATACGTTATCGTGCAACACGTCCACCTTGTACTTCCAGCATACATACGTTCTATCCAAAAAAGAAGGGCTCTTCTTAGAGTTTCGCTGTCGCTTTCTGTTTGGATGTGATGATGTCTGCTGCGCGGTGCGCGAGTCTGTCGTGCGGTAAGACATTGAATGAGAAAGAAGTAAACGTGTCAAGTTACCCATAGAGCGTCGCTTGAGGGTGGCTTCCAAGGTGCTACAGGTTGACGTGGGTTCAAACGTTCGCCGACCGAGGTTCACGATCCTGTACTTACGATGGGGAAGATACTCGCATCCGCCTGGAACGCGAACTCGTTAGTGATCGCCGCGAGAATGGCGCACGTTCAAACACTCACCACGCGCAGGTTCGCAGTCCCATAGACCTAGACGAAACAGACAGACGACGTGAAATTCCAATTCGACGTCATCGGCGCCCGCCAACGTACCTTGAGTTCGTTATCCACCACGCCGTTCGCCGATCTCGGGAGCATCGAAGCCGTACCTATCACGTCCGTCAAACACTTTCGTCAGCTCTCTCGCTCGAGCCCCCCGAGGAAGCAAGCGACGATACCAATTGGGTGCAAATTACTCATGGCCACAGAGCGGATGTAGTCCCGAAGCCGATCATCAGACCACGTCGGGAGAGGTTCGACGATCTTGGCCGTGAGATCTCCCAAGGCGCCCGTCTGCACGACCTTGAAAGCATACTTGACGGCCTCGAGGAGCATCGTCATATCTAGTCCATCCGAGTCGATCAGCGTTCACTCAAGCCAAATGAGAGACAGGAACGCACCAATATCCCCAGGCGAATCGAGCGTCGCTGGATCGATCTCTGGTGGGTCAAAGACCGAAGCCGAGGTGGCATGGACCTAGATATTGATCGGTCTCGTTAATGGACGTTCGGGAAAACGAGAAAGGGTCATGATTCACTGTTCCGCGACTCCAAGCATGTTGGAGGACGACAGACATCGCGTAATGCTTTGCGTTCTCCCTCGTGCAACCCACATGCGTGTATGCTATGTAGTCATAGGGGGTCATTCCAAATGCACCACGAGGAGGACATGTGCCTCGGAGACGTACATGGGAAGAGAATGATCTCCAATTGGGCAACCCCATCGTTTTCGAGCCAGGCTCTTTGCAGGTCGTACCACTGCTTATACGGCGAGTTCTTGATTTCCGGCGCTTGCAAGGCTCTGTCCAACGATGCGAGCATGCGCTTCATCTTGTCCGCGGGAACGAACGCCGAGGTAGGGATGAAAACCAGGGTGGAGAGCGTGCTGCTCAACATGCCTCGCCGTGTCTCCCTGTATTCCTGAAGACGCTCCTGGACGAATCTTTCCGATGACATGTCGTCCGCAGTGATGTGGTGCCTGGAAAGCTCTGCGCCCAACGTCACCGTGAAGTGATCCTGTGCAGGGGGTTAATCATCGACAACAAAGGGTGACACCTATCTACCTGGAAATTCTCTCCGACACCAGGCAGATCAACCTTGAGGGGTATCCCGAGCCTTCGAAGAATGTTTGGGTTCCCAATGCCTGTTACCCCCGTTAGAGTGGTCTACGCCACGAAACCACTTCACCCACCAGACAGTTCCAGAAGCTGAGGTGTTTGGAGAGCACCTGTCAACGAGAATATGAATACATGACTCTCGAAATGTGATTTGCTGACTGACCCGCAGAAAGGATCACTTCGCGGCGCACGGACGCAGAGAAGAGTTGACCAGAGCTATAGAACTCGACACCCAGGGCACGTAGAACCCCGTCCTTGCTATCCGACATCACCACTCTGGATACATAGGCTCCTGTGAGACAGACGATGTTGGGTTGACTGGAAACACGGTCGTAATATGCCTGGCGCAAGCTGAATCAACATATTCGTTTTGTCAGTGACCGAACGCGGCTCACGTTAGTGCTGTAACTCCGAGTGTTCGTCTGTGGATCGACCGAGGCAGTGTACGTCCAGATGCCAATCAGATCGCCTGATGCCTGGCCATAATGAGTACATGTGATACGGCATCAAGTTGCGGTTGAACGCACTTCCGAGCGGTTCGTCATCACTCCCAACTTGTTCATCGTGTTAAAGAACGGTTGGACGAGATCATAGTAGTAGCTATACGCTGTCGTCTTGACATACCCATGCCTGTAGACACGCTCCAAAGCATTCCCCCCGCAGTGATTGCTGCACGTACCTGCCATGGTTATGAGCAACGTTATCTGCATTGTGCAACTTTGCATAGTCCGAAGGCGGTGTCCACGCCTCCGCGGCGTTGACAGCATCCCGGATCGTGTTCCAGTCCCAACCTTGAAACGGTCACGACGCGGCCATTCCTCGCATTCTCAGATATTTCTCACCAGTGATTCCCAGTTTCTCCCAATCTGTATGGAAACGTCATCTGATATGAGTTATCAAACTCTTTGGAGATAAGCTGGGTGCGAACCGTTGAACTCTATTCTCGAACCTCTGGTTCATTTTTATCTTTGTGGGAAGTACCTCGATCAAAAGAAACGAAAGGCTGACCTCGTATAGGCCATGTAGTTCAAGGCAGACGAGCCACCCAGGACTTTACCTCGAGGGATCGGGATTCTGCGGTTCTTGGCCAGAGTCTGAGGCTTAGTGAGGAACGACCAGTCATAGTCCGGGTCTGAACGTCGTTAGAAAGGGGGGTACACAGGGCAGCTTGGAGACTGACTGTTCAGTGGCTTTCCGACCATCCCTTCAAAATCCTCAAGTTTGACGAAGACATGGGCTCATCGCATTACCTACCTGGCAAGAGAATCATTTCGTCGTCCTTCCTCAGCCCAGCTTCAATAACACCGACCCGCACTTGCGGGTTGGCGGAAAGTCTAGGTCGCTCACTTAGCATTTTCTGGGCAGGAAAACCTTGGTACCTACAACGAGGCCAACGCCAACCCGGTGTTTCCACCCCCTTGACGAACGCCTGTGTTCATCAAACGTTGACAAAGACAGTCGAGTCACCTACCAACGACGATGTGGTCAAACGTTTGTTGTGCAAATGCAGCCGCAGCTTCCATGACCGGTCAAAAGACGTAGAAAAGTTTCGGGGGTATCATGGCAGCTTGGTACTTATATCGTCACAGTGGCTGCTTCGCTTGATGGCCGCTCAGGCTCAGGGAGGATGTGTTCCCCATGCGGTAGTCAGGTGTGAACTGACATTATTTGGTCTGAGTACAAGGAAAGCACAAGATCGACCGATGAGATCGATGATATCACTCTATGGCATGTGTGAACGGCACTTCCTGTCCTATCAAACAACGAAGACACGATACCGACGGCAATTAAAGTGGCCCTAGTAGATAGATGGTGTTCTCAAGCTAGAAGCTCGCCGTCGCGTCGAGAACGCTAATATTGCTAGTGCATGTTGGTTGCATTGCACGTAGCCGAGCCTGGATGTCCAATTTCATCCGTTGGTCGCTGTAAACGACACACCTAGCCTGAGGTCCCTCCAAGTAATACGAACTGACGGCAATGAAGAAGCCTATCAAGCGCTCGAGCATGGGAACGTACTGCAGTTACATACCAACAAGGGCGAGGAATGTCCCAGCCCTTGAGAAATTTCCCGCAGGTGAATGACATGATGATACAGACCATGTGGAACTGCCGATGCCATCGTTGGTCGTAGTAGGACAGTAGTACTAATCCGAGCGTGGCAGTGACCATGTTGTGCAACGCCATCTTCGTTTAGCCGGCAAATACGTTGCCACTACAAGTCAAATGCAGAGCGATAACTCAGGTACTTCGAAAGTTCATATCCTCTCATCAGATCGTCTCGATTGACCGACTTCGATTCAGAATACAAGGAAGCGTTCGCGCTCTTCGACAAGAAAGGCACGGGTGCCGTCCCGAGAGAGACCCTTGGCGACCTCATCCGCGCGCTGGGCCAGAACCCAACGCAGGCCGAGGTCGCAGACATCGTCGCTTCTGCGCCGCGAGAAGTGGACTACAAAACCTTCTTGACGATCCTCAATCGACCTGATGGTTTCAAGCCCGCAGGAACACCGGGTGGGTTCTTGTGCGGGGATCGAAAGAAGGGTTGGCTAACAGTTTGTATAGAGGAGTTCATTCGGGGTTTCCAGGTGTTTGACAAGGAAGGAAACGGTTTCATTGGCGCTGGAGAGCTCAGATATGTGCTAACTCAGCTCGGGGAGAAGATGTCAGACGAGGAGGTGGACGAATTGCTCAAGGGGGTGCAGATTGGAAGGTACGTCGTGGAATTATCTCATTGACCTGCTCTGACATTCCTTGCAGCGATGGCAATGTCAACTACGAATCTTTTGTCCGCACTATCCTAAGTCAATAGATCAAAATCTCAGACATTATCCCTTAACCGGAAGATGGTATTATCCTTCCTACTCTTACAAGATTACTTGAACGTACATGCCCGCTAGGAATATCTACGACTCAGATGCCAGATCGTAATCACCTTGTGCAATATCAAACTCTAGTCACTCAACTCAGGCATGAATCATCAATCGAATCTGAAGCGACTGAGGACCGCGGGTGGCGACTTTCATATCCACTTCATACAATATTTGACCGTGACAATACCGATGGCACCTCACTCTGAAAATATATCCAAGTGAACTATAACAAATGCTGGTGTTGAATTGCGTTGAACTATTCGCCGAGTGTGTCTGTGCCCGTTGAGGGCCTAAGGAGTCCATCCCGTGCAGGCGACTACAGACGTAAGATAATGACATGCATTTTCGATGCGTGTGGGTGCGATCATGTGCAAAAAGGAAACTAGTGATACAACTCAACTTGACGTCCTGTCGTTAGATAGTAAGCAGGGCTTCTCACAGGGAACGAGCATTGAATGTGCGAACGCGAAATGGTAGTCGACATAGCCTCTCCATCAGGCAGCCACCCTGAACTCGAGCACCGCAGACTCGGCAAGATCATACACCTTTTCCAACCGCAGGCCAGCCGCAGACCTGCAAAAGTACGTCGTCAGTAATGCTGGACCAGAACAGGAACAAGTCATGAAAAAACGAGGTCAACAACTCACCCCAACGCAATCGAATCATCCAGTGTCCTCTCCTTCGCATTATGTAAAAACCACATGTTCAGGTCCTGTTGGTACATCCGGTTGTTCCCGTTCCCAAAGTTAGGCAACAATGGTTCAGGTGCAACATCTGCGCCAAATGATTTCGCGTTGGGATCGTGGCCGGCGGGGGTCAAGACGTAGTCATCTATTTGCAGCGCAGGAAATTAGACATGTTAGGTCGAATAGTCAATCGGTGTGTAAGGAACAGTAAGGAAAGCAGGGACATACGGATCAGTAACCGACTATGAGGAGCCATGGCATTTCTCACGTTCTTCATGATAACCGCAGCCTCTGCGTCAGGCCAGTCGTGAATGATGTTACGGAGCTAAGTGAACGTCAAAGCCAAAAACCGTCAGATCCAAAGGAAACCCAAGGGAATCAATACATACATAGTACGCGTCTTGGCCTTTGACAGGACTTTCTTTGAAGAAGTTGAGAGGAACGAATTCCACCTGGTTGTTTTGCAGCGCTTCAGGTGCGTCCTTGGCCCAGATCTATGTTGTAAAACAAAGTTAGCGCTTCGTAGTCGTCACATGAACGAGAGGACAGGTGTCTTGCGATGCACAGACGAGCTGATTGAAAGACAAGAACGTATGTCCTCACATCCTTGGCCTGAACCAAAACCTCGGGCAAGTCTTGATCAATGATTTTCAGGTGCGGGTACATTTTCGAAAGAGGCAGAGAAACTGTCCCAATACTGGCGCCGACATCGCAAAAGGTCTTCACTTCATTCCATGGATAGTCTGTGAAATGATGATGTCGATGGCCAAGAGGAAAACAAAGGATCTGTCCACTTACGGTGCAAAACGGAGAGAGAGCCCATGACATGACCAATCCCGATCATAGCACGGTGATAGTTCTACTCAAGCCATAAGAAGCTGATCCATAAAATGATAACTAAGCTTCTTACTTCGCGTCTCTCGGCCTGAAGATACCACAAGGTCAGCAAACAGACATCGCACCCGAAACGACAGAAAGTCATCAAGAGGAAACGGCTTACGTCCTCCTTCATCCACTCAAAGAAACCGCCCTTGAAACCCTTCTTTCTAAGTGCATAGATAACGGGCGCCTTATCCGGATCATAACTTGTCGCATACTCTGGTTCTGTCATCGTTTCGTACAATACAACTGCACCTTGGGAGACGTCCTCCGCCTCGATACGCGAAAGAGCTCCCGAGTTGGAACTCGAGAGTGTAATAAGTGAGATACGGTTGTTGGCAAAGGTATTTGGCTTGACTGGGGTCGGAGATAAGTTTCGAAATATGATGTATGAGTGCGCTAGGCGGGAAAAAAATCCTTACCTTCAGTGAAACACCCCTTCGTCGCAAGGAGACGAAGCACGCGAGCAAGCTTCCCCTTCTCCAAGTTGACCAGCTTGGCAAGCTCATCGACATGAAGACCCTTTGGATATTTCTCTAGTGCATCCGCGACTTTTGCACGAATAACAACGCCCACACATGCCCATTCAAAAGACATTGCATACTTTGATAGTATAAAAACCGCTCAGTCATTACCTCCATCGGAACTTCTTCGATACGCGACTCACATTCTGAACAGTGTGCTGAGGTGGCGCCAATGATGCACATAACTGCTGGCAGGCACCCTCGAGCAGTCTTACAGCTTTCTTTAGTGCCACGGTATCGTTTGCGAAATCGATGGGGTGATATGTCTTCGAGTGGATCGTAGGGACTTCGTTACCGCCCTTCCTGTACTCGGCGATGGCTTGGCGGGCCGACGTGTTGATTATCTCGAGGAGAGCTTCGAGCTGGGCTTCACCTGACATCGTTAAAACCGATCAAAGGGGAGTAGGAGGAAAGGAGGATAAAGTGAGTGGGAACTTCGCAAGTCCACCGTTCCTCAACTTTTAAGTCCAAGTCCCGAGGGCGCCGCGTGGACCCGCCGTCCTGGGTGAGTCCCGGTGGCATATCAACGAACACATGCGAAATTTCGAGAACAAGATGGGACATCCCAGGTACTGGCCTCAGTGATGCGACAAACCAGAGCTATTAAGTCTGGATGAATATTCATGAGCTCCCAGGGATGGGAAGGGTAACGAGTAGATAGCGAGAGAGAACGAAACGACGCTTGTCCTGATTCGCTGGTTTCGTCTCACAGGAAGCAACTCTGTGGACATGAATGGGAGCAGCTGAACCATGCTAATTCTGGAAAACAGTTTGAATTTACCTCGACTTGAATTATCAGAATTGACCCCGAAACCCATTTGTGGGTTCTGGGTAATAGCCCATCTATTATCTCCTGGCAGAATCATGATGTTTCTTTGAAGACCACTCTTTGCTGATTGTTTGTTGCATGATTGTTTGTTGCAAGAAATACTGGTTTAGCACCTAGTGAACAGGTCAGGTAACAGCATTACTGTGTTAGAATGGATTGAAGTATAGATCAGCGCATAACCACAAATTGGTAGCAGCTGAGTGTGTTGGCATCTTCACACCAAACCACACGTCTTACCAATCTCAACAAATGATGCAACTATTCATCTCAGCACCAGGGATGATTAATGCTCGAAAGTCACACAGATCATAGTACTCCAGGCTTATTCTATTGATGAAAGCATATTAAAGGTGACACCCGGCACTACAAGCTCGCCATGCACCGACGCGGTAACTAAGGTAGAAAATGGCCAGCTTAGTTGACACCGAGTGCAACGTTAAGTCCAACGACGATGGAAACGAGGAGCTTAACAACACCGCACACGAGGGTGATCACAGGACCAAGGACGCCAGAGAGGGAAACATTGACGAAGATTTCAAGGCACCCCACGAGGTTGATGACGGCATTCCTTGAGGATGGATGTCAGTCCAAATCATTGGCCATGCAATAAATAACATACAGCAAGTTGGTGAGGACAGTCTGAAGTGTACCAACAGCATCTGCACCGAGGTAGATAACGACCGTAACCAATGTGTTCAAAACCGTGAGGACGAGCTGAAATCAAACAACAGATTAAGAGGTAGAATGAAACTCGGATTCAAATCACTTACAGTCAAGAGGCCATAGATGGTTGCGCAGAGACTGGTGAGGTCAAGGCCAGTCAAATCAACCTTGGCAGCGGCCTGAAGTTGAGCAACACAGGTCGACACGACAGCATTGATCTGAATCACGACGCCAGAGACAGCGTCAGGGGTGCAGGAGTCACCCTTCAGGCTCGCTATACATTCGATGAATACCGTTGGACGGAAACACAACCAGCGAAAGCATACTCAATTGTCCACTCAGAGGCTGGATGAAGGCGGTCGCATTGGCAATGATGGAGATCACGGGTTGAAGAGGGGCGTCATTGCCATTGCCGCCCATAGGGTGGGGGACACAAGAAGTGTCAGCAGGGGCGGAGGCGGGTGCGGCAGCAACAAAGCTAGCGGCAGCGAAGAGGAAAGCAGGGATAAAAGAGAGGACGCGCATTGTGAACGAGTTGCAAAGAGTGACGGGTGTCGAAAGACTGGAGTGAACAGACGAAGGCGAGATGGAACTCTGAGGAAAGAGGATCAGTCTGGGTGGGGCTTTTATACACCTGGCAGCGCGTAAAGGAGAACTCCGGTATGGCTCTGGGTCACCCTGACGGTGACTAACGAAAACATAATGACGAGCCTGACGTTTGTAAGTCACATCACAATCCCACTTATTTACATGGACTGACCTGATTGGGCTGTGTGCTTCCTGGCTATCTGATCGGAAACTGAAGAAAACACGTCAATCAGTTGGCTTCTGCAGGCAAGTCAGAAGACGGCCATCGCGTCGAGCTCCACAACTCCTGGTGGGAAGAGACGGGCCATCGATGGACTCGTCCACGCTTATGTAGTAAGTGGGACAAACGCCGGTGTGACAACCTGTAAGTGTTAACGTACTCTCGCGTAACTAGGCCTCGAACGCGTTCCATGGTGCAAGGGCTGTAAATTCTATCATCGGGGTGAGTTTCTTCGGAAATTCAAGTATCGTTAATTGGGTTGAATTTTCATTAGTGGGACAGTTAGCGACGGTTAGGCCGGTTAGCTATTCAGTTGGCTGGTAGCCGAAGGTCAGGACCACTTCCAGTTCACAGATGGCCCTATACTCAACTTCTACTCGGTACTGGACAGGCTGCGAAACTCAAGATGGTAGTTCTGGTGGTCACAAACGTTTGTATAATTTAAAGCTTGAATAGTTGCAAGGACCATCTAGTCATTGCGGCCTTCAGG
>JBBPSC010001301.1:0-10635 GCA_038093395.1 Baorangia bicolor | reverse complement strand
GAAGGAAGGAGGCGAATCCCTTCTCCATATGGTAAATACGTTTGACAAAGAGGTCTATATGAGTGGACCCATCACCAAGTGGTTTCTAGTGAGTTTATGTTCTACCTGGTTGTCTGCCATGCATTCAATTTTTTTTCTATCAGATTTCACACAACGATGTCTCTCCGCTCCTGAGAACGACGGTGATGCAGCCTCGAACCTACCTCCACACGATGAAGCACTGACGCATTATGCAACCCTCGATTCACCGACTCCCACACCGCTCTTGAGCGAGTCGGTGTGAGTATCTCCTTTCACTCTGGTATCCCTCGTGGGCCTGACACTATTGGTTTGGAGTTCGTGGTTCCCAGACTCACGATTTATCGGGCCGTATGTGAACATCTCGAAATGGTCGACTGCATAAGGGACGCAAGCGAGTGTTTTCGCCAAATGGTGGACGAATTGGCAGAGCAGACAAAGGTGCACGATGGGCAGGCAATATGGGTTCTTGGTGAGTAGTCTCGCGTGTAGGTGTTGTCGTTTGTGACCATTGTACATTAGACTTCAAACGTCGTTGCTCAGGGAAGCTAGAGGGCCTCGGGGATGCCGCGACGAGCGCTGAGCGGCATGATGTACCATCTCCCAGTATTCAGCCGCACTGTCCCTCGATCCAGTCTCACCACAGGGTCTCTTCATCAAGCGAAGCAAGGTGTACGTAGCCAGGGGTTTGTGGGAGGATGCGTTGAATGATGCGAACAAGGTGTGTCCCTTTGTCTCGCGCAAGCTAGCTTTTGCCGATTGCATCATCATCAGGTGATCGTGCTTGATCCAATATCCCCATGGGGCTACGAGAGGAAGCACGCGGCTTTACACGAGGCAGGAGACTATGAAAATGCAATAGATGCATTCGAAACAATGCTCTCGAAGATGTCGCAGTCACCTAATCTAGACATTCGCGATGAAGGCTTCGACATCATTCGCGAGTGACTCAAATTTCCCTTCACGCCAATCGGGAGAACCCAATATTTTATGTTATCAGAATGTCAAGTACTACGATTAGCTATGATATTATAATATGTCGAGCGCGGTCAAGGCTTGAGCTCGATGACATCAGCGATAAGTCGCGACTGACTTTTCTCACGTGCTGTTGCGCAATATCAGCCACATCACGCAATGTCACAATTCTGCAATTTTTGTGATGAACGCCAAATCGATGACTTTCTCAGGCTGAGGGTATATTTCGCGCATGCGTGTGATATACCAGTCGCGGTGGAAGGTATCGCCGTGGCTAGCTGCGCGGACGCCCGCGACATTCTCTATGAGCAAGGGGTGGTTCGCCCGTTTCCAACGGGCGTGTTGCATGTGCGTGAATAAACGTGCTAGCTGGCTCATTCAAAAAGACGAAGAGGAGAGCCGCGGCAGAGCTCGGGGTGGGGTGGTCGGTTGGCGTCGCCCCGCTGAAAGCAACGCCAGGACCCAGAATCCTTATAAGCGCCATGATCCGTTTTTTTTGCTCCGCGCGTCGACGGGGTCCCTCCTTGGTTAAGTCGGCCGGGCGTCTGCTTTCAGCAACTGGGCGCTGTCGGCGGGATTGACGGGCTGCAGTTTGCCATTCTGACAGTATGGCGTTATTTAGGGTTATAACGCTAAAGATGACCATACTCTACGGGCAACGATGACATGCAGATACAAGGAACACTTGTGCGACCAAGTACGTTTTATATCAGCAGCGCCGGTAAACCAGCGCGTACAAATCCGACCAGTCAGGTCCCCGGAGTTAGGACTTGCAGGAATAGGAAGGCCGTACAGGCACATGCTATAACCCCAAACCGCCCGTTGAATCCTAAAAACCCTCAGACTAACGCAACAGCTCCTCCAATAGGGAGTAGTTCGGAATTTGTGCGTACCTAGAATGAAACCATCCGCATCAGTCTATGCAATCAGCGGACAACGAAGCATGGGTTACTGGAGACTTATCGCATGATTTAGGAATAGCTGGAGCCCTTGTGGTAAAGGAGGTTGAAGTTGGGAGACTTGAAACGTAGACTTCTGCCTCATACATTCTGACTTGCAGAGATCGTACCACGGGAGGGACCCATGTGCGAGGTAGATTAACGTGTAAACCAGCGACTCAATGTCGTCCCGATAGCTGCTGGCTATAAGTCAACGTCAGCAGTCAGTTCTTTGCCATCCCAAGCACGCTTAAAGGTTCTTAATCACGTTTTCCCTGGTGGGCCGCTTGACTCATAAAGGATGGCGTGCCGGAACAGCAAGTGAGGGAGACCTCTCTGCCCCTGTGTCGTCTGCGTTCTTCGAATGGGTTCGCAAGCCCAAAATCGACAAGGTAAGGCTTCAGCTCTCCGGACTTGGGAAGCAATATGTTATTTGGCTTGATGTCTCTGTGGATGACACCCCTGCGATGCATCTGCTCTACGATCCGAACCTACACCTAATCGGCACAATCCACAACCGCAAAGGAATGGCCACTTACCAGCTGTCGACCGAGGATGTAAACTGCAGAAATGGAGAGCGGAACTCCCGAGCAACACATGAATGTATTGAGGTTGGACCCGAGGAGCTCGATAATCAGAACACCATGTCCGCGGAACGTGACAGCCTCGTAAAATTCTGGTATTCCGCTAATACCCTTGAGAGCCTTGTACGCGGCAATCTCGTTGCGAGTAATGGCCATTCCACATTCGACCTTGAATGCAACTTCTTTCTTGAGGACTATGTCTTCACCAGGGACCACAATACCTGCGAAGCGTTTCAAACGATCTCATTGATGTGAGCTGAGATGAGCACGCACCGAAGCGTCCTATTCCAGCGCACAGCTCCGTATTTACCTCATATCGTTTCAGGGTGGATGCGAGGGCGAACAGGAGACTTGAAATGTCTTTACACATGTTGAATACGGCGGGAAGCTGTGTAGCAACTTCGGTGGGACTGCCAGTTGCACCGATTTTTCGAAATAATTCGAAATAATTCTAATTTCCCGCCACTTCTTGGTTGACCTTGCACGTGACGTCCCCTGTGCTGGCTCGCTTGGCAGATTGGTCATGCGCAGGGGTCGATGCGAGCCGAGAAGCTCCCAAGGGGATGCCGGCCGAAGTCAGAATATCGCCCAAAAATGGTAGTGTACACTTTACTACACTTTGTATGTACAGACCCTAATCGTATCACCTCACTTGCTTGGACCTGCCGTTTTGCCGAGTCGGAGTCGGAATTTGAAAGATAGGTCGACCAATCGACCCCCGCGCATGACGGTGCTCCCGTTATTGGTAGATTTGAGTGGCAATTTGAGTGTCCACTCGCCATCTGTCCACTTTCATCCAACACCACACAATGAGTGCTCACTAGTGAGCCTCTTGCTAGGGGACAGTGTCCATTGTTTACTCGCCATCTCGTTCAGCATCACGCAATGAGTGCTCACACGGTGAGCCTCTTGCTTGGGGACAGTGTCCGTTGTTACCACCTGTTCATTTTCGTCCAACACCACACAATGAGTGCTCACTAGTGAGCCTCTTGCTAGGGGACAGTGTCCATTGTTTACTCGCCATCTCGTTCAGCATCATGCAATGAGTGCTCACACGGTGAGCCTCTTGCTTGGGGACAGTGTCCGTTGTTACCACCTGTCCAATTTCGTCCAACACCACACAATGAGTGCTTACTAGTGAGCCTCTTGCTAGGGGACAGTGTCCATTGTTTACTCGCCATCTCGTTCAGCATCACGCAATGAGTGCTCACGCGGTGAGCCTCTTGCTTGGGGACAGTGTCCGTCGTTACCACCTGTCCATTTTCGTCCAACACCACACAATGAGTGCTTACTAGTGAGCCTCTTGCTAGGGGACAGTGTCCATTGTTTACTCGCCATCTCGTTTAGCATCACGCAATGAGTGCTCACGCGGCGAGCCTCTTGCTTGGGGACAGTGTCCGTTGTTACCACCTGTCCATTTTCGTCCAACACCACACAATGAGTGCTCACTAGTGAGCCTCTTGCTAGGGGACAGTGTCCATTGTTTACTCGCTATCTCGTTCAGCATCATGCAATGAGTGCTCGCACGGTGAGCCTCTTGCTTGGGGGCAGTGTCCGTTACCACCTGTCCATTTTCGTCCAACATCGCACAATGAGTGCTCACCAGTGAGCCTCTTGTGGTATGTTCCATTTGCCCCTCGACTCATTGCTCTGGTATCCTACTCCAAGGTAGTATTTCTGGCCCCATCGATTATGTTCGTGACCAATCAAACACTGACACGCTTCCCCTCCCATCCTAACCGTTTTTACAGGAAATTTCGATTACCAATTATATGGGTGCAGCACACGACCATCTCAAACCTCTCACTGTTATCATCAGTGCCGAGTTTACGCCGAGCATGGGCCAATCAAACAGGGTCCTTGTCGGGGGTTTGTGAGTGTGTTCTCATTTTTTCGCTCACGCACACTGACTGAATCTAGGAGAGTGTCGACCATCATCATACTGAAGTTTATCTGCTGATCTTCCCTTCTAGAGCATCATCGTTAGTATGTAAATCTAGGAGAGATGAAGATGACGATCCGCAGGGCTGTTTAGGATGTCATCCGTGAATCGCCACGTGTACTCATTGACGCCATCTCTAGCCGCCTTCTCGACAAATCAGAACAAGCTGCCGCATTCGAATCACTCCCAGTCTTCACAGAGTTGATCTCCTCCATGACGATTCACATCAGTCGTGCCCGCATCGAGTATGATGTTACGCAGTACTATCGTTATGCCGCATTCTCAGCGCAGTGATCTAGTAAGGAGCATTTGGAACGCTCGCGTCTGGACATTCCAGGAATATCACGCGGCCAAGGTGGTCCGATTCTATACTGAGAACTGGATTCATACATGAACCTGAACATTCTCAACCACAAGGAGTCGCCCGAGATCATTTCAGAGATGGAGGAGGCAACAGGCGTCGCTGCACGCGCCTTGATGGCGCTTCGACCAGGCCTAGATGACATATAGGAAAAACTGTGCCTGGCTTCGAAACGAGAGACGACCCTCGTCGAGGATGCAGCATACTCGTTATTTGGGATATTGATATTTTACATCTCCTTGCCGATCGTATACGGTGAGGGGGACAAGGTACTTGGGCAACTCTTGGCGCAGCTAGACACGAGTATCCTTGCGTGGACAGGGAGATCTGGCGGCTTCAATACCTGCCTCCCTGCCAATGTCACCGTATTCACCCAGTTACCGACAACACACATCCCGCCAGCCATCCAAAGTGCTGAAATGGCCGTGATCATTGCCAGATTGCGAGCCTCTTCACTTAATTTCACCATGGTTATGAAGTTGTATGACCGACTCGATGAGCTCCCTGTACTGTCAGTGTTTGCAGGACAACGGATGAAGCTTCCGCGCCTCAACTTCAAATTCGGGCCTGTATTGGCAACTCGGAGCAGGTCAGAACATGTTTTGGCAGGTGTGAGTTGGTGGAGATGAACATGAACTGGGATGAGAACCAGTACGTTGACCAGCGTTGTCTGTCCTCGTCTAGTTTTGTGCGCAGCGGGTAGGGAGTGGTTGTCTTGTCTACAGTAGCTGGCTTTCTGATGGACAAGTATCCGTCCACGGTACTCTACTAAGACTCCATCCAAACATGCGAATCATACTCAGGGGGGTTGTTGCATTGCACATGACCGACGCGTTCAATTAATATCATTGTAACGATTCTGAGAGTCTCGAAGGTCCAGGATGACTAGTTCCTGCTGTGCCGGCAGGGGCACATCTACAAAAGTAAGCAAGCATACGAGGGAATTAGGCTGTATCCCTCTATCTGACCACCTCAAACCAATTCTCTGACGAGCAATCCATTCTAAGAGCGTTGTGTACAACTCTGAATCTGATCCAGAGTTGGTTGGTACATGGCATGAGTGAATGGTGAAATCATGCCTGGGAAGGCATCTGAGCGGTATATAATATATCTTCTTCCGGACGATCTCCTTGTATGTTGTGTACTGTGGTATTTGCAATTGCATCGTCGCTGTCGATGCTGGTCTGTCGATGTCTCAAGCAAGCTCGGTCATTTCCCTCTCATCCGTTACCCCCAGGCCCTCCACCACTCCCCATCGTAGGGAACATACACGATGTCAATGCCAGCGCGCTGTTGTTAAATTGAACCTACGCCGAGTGTCAAGGGTGTACGGTGTTCATGGACGCCCTCTGATGGATAGTCCCTGAGATTGGGGTTGCTCCAAGGTGACTTCATGTATTCTCGCTTTTTCGACCAGGATATCATCATCAACTCTGAAAAAATAGCTAAAGTGCTCTTAGAGGACCGTTCAAGTAACTATGGTGATACACCTCACCTTGTCACCAATACACCGTAAGCCATCATTTGCTGCGGGACTCGACGGGTCTAATCAAACTTCCCAGGTTCGGAATAGACTTCAACGCTGTCCTCATGCCCTATGTCGACAGATGGTGCCTCCAGCGTCGATTTTTCCACCAGACTTTCAAAGTTGAGTCGGCATCCAGATTCGTCCTAATGCAGCAATGCGGGGCCCATCTACTCGCACACCGGTTCCTTGACCATGTTTTTGAGCATATCGACCAGCGGGTTATAGCGAATATTGTACGCATGCTACCAGCTCCTGATGCTACACCGATCTGATAGGTTGACGATGTCGGTCATTGTCGATGCGGTCTACGACTGTGATCCGGTATCCCCAGATGACCATATGGTAGACATGGGTGTGTAGACTGATAGCGGTAGCGAATACACCGGAAGCGGCAGGAATTCCCAATAAGTAAGTGCGGGCATCTGAATGCGTCTCTCTCTGAGCCGAAGCTGACGAGTGGCCAGGTTTAAGCATCCCATCACGGTTTCCGGGCATGAGCATTAAGAGGAATGCAGCCATATCCAGAGAATGGGTAAAGATTGGATAGAAATTCCCTTTGAACACGTGTTACGAAGATAGGTTGGTGAATTTACATACAAGACGGGTTCTCTCTGACCCCCAGGCCAGAATGAGGGAAATACCTCCCCCGCTATGGTGTTCGATGGCGTCCGGGAGGAAGGCAAGATAGGCGCAGATAATGCGAGGATGCAGGCTCTTAAAGATGCCGCAGCCGCCAGTTTTGCAGGTACGCGCCATTTGTGATGCATCTATCTCCATAGCTCACCTAAACAATTGCAGCGGCATCGGAAACGGTGCGTACTGCCTCAAACGCCCGACTTGACCTGTCACCTTATCCACATGTAGTCGAGCGCTACCCTCCAAGTCATGACGTTCCTTCTTGCGATGGTCCTCCGCTCGGCCATCCGTGATGAAGTATATAGACGCAATAGTCAGCAAGGAGAGGCTCCCGAAGTTTGATGATAGACCATCCTTATAGTTTACCCTATATTGACGCTGTTATCCGCGAAACGTTGAGATGGAATCCCGCGGCACCACTCTGTGAATTGGGAGTTGATGCTTTGCAAACGACCCGCAAAACCTTTTCAGCACATCGCTCACGATCTCCCCAATCGCGACCCTCAATGCAAGACTGAACTCTGTCGGGTCATGAAAGATAATCAATTGATTCGCACCTCGGTATCGCTCTCGGAACAGGTGAAGCAACTCATCATTGAGCCCAGCAAGCACCTCCATATTATCGGACCGCTGATCATTGTGGTGTACGCCCTTTACGAGAGCGGGGACCAATCCAATCGCCGCAGTCTTCAGTGTTGCTCCGGGGTCATGAGCAGAATCAAGATGATGGGCAGTTGAAGTCTGCCTGCGCAGACAAAGCTGGTGCGGAGTGGTAGGAAGGTGCGAGGCAGGTCGCTCGCTAGGACGTCCTGCTGCGTGAGATCGATGGGGTCTAACGGGATTGCAGATGAACCGAGGAACGAGCACCCGCGCAGCTTCGCACTCCTCGCTTCGTCTAGCGTCTCGAAATAGGGTGGCAGCAGCGATAACGGGGGGATCACCTCCAGCTGTGACCAGCCTCTAAGGCGACGACGCGAGCACTTGTTCGCCCGCTGGCACTACATGAAGCAGACGTACGTTCGCCGCGATGTGTCGTCAGCATTTTGCCAAAGTCGACGCTGGGTGGATGCACGATGTAACATTTGAGTCTGACCGTGAGTAGTACTGGCGTATATGAGCGCGATACAAGGAACGCAAGGAGAGCCACTCACCACCACTCCGCGGAAAAGTCTTTTAGCTACGTATGGTTCATGGCCGGGATACACCGCGAAAGCGCAAGAGCGTGAGGGAGGTCTTAGGTAATGGCTGGCTGGAAGGGGATTCAGTCAATGTGTGTGAACGATAAAATGAAGTCACACTCGCAAACACGCGACAAGGACCCTGTTTATTGGCCCATGCTCAGCGTAAACTTGGCGCTGATGAGAACAATGAGACGTTTGAGATGGTTGCGTGCTGCACCCATATAATTGGTAATCGAAATTTCCGGTAAAAATGGTTAGGACGGGAGGGGAAATGTGTCAGCGTCTGGTCGGTCACGAACATAATCGATGGGGCCGGGAATACTACCTTGGAGTAGGATACCAGAGCAATGAGTCGAGGGGCAAATGGAACATACCGCAAGAGGCTCACTGGTGAGCACTCGTTGTGCGATGTTGGACGAAAATGGACAGGTGGTGGGTAACAATGGACGCTGTCCACCAGCAAGAGGCTCACCGTGTGAGCACTCGTTGCATGATGCTGAACGAGATAGCAAGTAAACAATGGACGCTGTCTCCCAGCAAGAGGCTCACTAGTGGGCGCTCATTGTGCGATGTTGGACGAAAATGGGCAGACGGCGAGTGGACGCTCAAATTGCCACTCAATGGCTCATCACTATGGAAAGCCAGACGTTTGCGCCCTTAGTATATCGCAGTCCAAGCTGGGACATGACCGGCAGTTGACGGTCTTCGTACATGGAACCTTGTCGAGAACCAGCGCGACTATGATGCGAGGCTGCTCCTCGGAAGTTGACTGCGGCGTTGTTCATCGCGTTCGTGTCCTGGTAGTAATCACCCCTGCCCGACGGGTGTGGCGAGCCCTGTCGAGATGGCGGGAACCGTTGCTGCGGACGCGCCTTGCTAATCCCCGTCTCATCCGAGTGACGCGAAACGCCTTCCCGTGCTTCCGCTTCGTACTCTGCGTAGGCGAACGTGAGCGACCATGCAAACGCTAATCCAAACAGACGACTCACCGCTAAACTTCTTGAGTGAGATCATCGACTCATCGAACTACTCCTCGTCATTCATAACCACCTTCTTGCTCCCTCCACCGCCAATCACGACGCGTGTGTTCCCCTACGAGAAGTCCGCGCACCAGAAGGAGTAGATCGGCAGGAGGAAACTGCACACTGGGTATCTTATCCCAACAACGTCAGTCATCCGAGTAAAAGAGAGATGGCGAGAAACGACGCATGAAAGGATATAAACGACCATCCAGCTCACAAGCATAAACTCTCGTTTGATGATGAAAATCAACACCTACAACATTACAGTCGGCTCTTCCTTCTCAAACACCCCGCCGAGTCACGAACATACCTGTAACCCATATGTCACGCCCAACATAATGATCAAGATCAATGGCAACGAACTTCTCCCAGTAGCAACCGCGATGAACAAATATGCAAGCTATGAAAACAAACAACGTCAGTACACCCCGCCCAATCCCACATCGGCCTCACCCGCATAAACGACGGTTTCCGGAAGAATCTACATCGACGGCGTCAGTGACATCTCTCGCACAGCGAGAAAACGCGCACGATCCCCGTCGATGGCGGTGAACTGGGGGCAGACGCCGAGCGCGAGACGTGCGTTGCGGGGAGAGTTGATGGCGGAGGTGCCTCTGATCTTGACATCCCCTGTGTCGGGGACGACATCGCCTCCTTCAAGTTCACGAGCCTTCAGCAGAGATGTCAGAGAGGGGACAGGTGAAACGCGTACGAATCATGTTGAACGTTGTCGTCTTGCCCGCCCCGTTTGGCCCCAGCATAGCGAATATAACGTCCCCAGCAACCCCAAAGGAGACATCGTCCACCACTTTGTTCCCATCAAACGGCTTGGTGACATGAAGGACGCGTAACGCATCGCTCGACTGCGCGACTGCCCTCGCTTCCCTCGCGACGTCCTGTCTCGAGTTGTACCTGCTGCTTGCGTGTCTTCAAGAAACGGCGTGGAATGATAGATCCAGAGTCGGCCCATACAAGAATACCGAGGAGGACAAAGCCGTAAGCAAAGAGATATAGAATCGGCCCGCCATATCGCATGATGTTACCCATGGAAGAAGTCGTGACTGGCGTGGACCCATCGCAGAGGAGCGAGAACAGGTTAACCGAAACAAAGGCTGAGCGCAACTGTCCCGCGAATTCAGCAAGACGCGCAGCAAACGATCGTTCAAGGAACTTACCACGCTGGCAACAGGTGAAAGGATCGATAGTGTGAAATCTGGCGGAGACATCTCAATCAAAGTCAGTAATGCGTTTTGAATACTGGCTTACGAATGGTCGCGATTATTTGGCTTGCTTTCGAGGTCTTTGCGTATGTGAGGGTGAGAAGGTAGCCAGCCAGGTACAACTAAAAACGACTCAGCATGTCGCACTTACCCCTAGCTCAGGTTTTCACTTACAACATACATAATGATCTGATATCCGGCGACGGCGGCGAACGACGTGAGAGGGGATG
>JBBPSC010001300.1:0-10638 GCA_038093395.1 Baorangia bicolor | reverse complement strand
GAGGGGGAACAGTCGGATGAGTGTTCACTTTGTTCTGCTGGCAAACTGCACAGCCGTCGATGAAATGTTTTACGAAGGAGGAGAGACCTGGCCACCAGAAGTCGCGCTCAAGGATGGACTTAGTGTGAAAAATACCCATGTGACCCGAAAGTGGCGAGGAGTGGATGGAGTGAAGGAGGGCAGAATGAGTTGTGGGGGGAACATACATACGACCCTTGAAGTAAAGGTGACCGTTGTCAAAGGTCCAATCATTCATGGAGGCACGAGTGAAGAGGGGGGACCCTTCATCTAGGGCAGCGAGGGCCTTAAGTACAAAGGGGTTGGAAGAGGTAGAGGATTTGATGTGGCGTGCAAGGGTGAGGTCAAGGGCATTAATAATGACAGGGTCAGGAACGATGGCACAGTTAGCATTGTTGGAGGAGGTATCAACTTCATCCTTTCGAGAGAGGGCATCAGCAGGGCCCATCTGGGAACCCGGGGTCACCGCCCAGACAATGTCGAAGTCTTGGAGGAAGAGAGCCCATCGGGCTTGACAACAAGAGAGTTTGCAAGGGTCACGAATATAGGAGAGATTTTTGTGGTCAGTGATGATTGTGACTGGGTGGGGGGTGCCTTGGAGGTAATGCTTCCACTCATCAAGGGCGTAGATGACAGCGAGGAGTTCCCTATCGTAGATGTCGTAGTTTCGTTCTGCCAAGGAGAAGGTCTTGGAGAAGTAAGCTGTGGGCTTCTTGTCGCCATTGGGATCAAGTTGCATGAGGATTGCCCCCACAGCTAGGTGGGAGGCATCCGTCATGACCCAGAAGGGTTTGGAGACGTCTGGGATAGCGAGGACTGGGGCAGTGCAAAAAATGTTGCGAAGGGAATCAAAGGCCTTCTGCTGGAGGGGAGTCCAGGCCCATTTCTCGTCTTTTCGGGTGAGGAAGGTTAGGGGAGAGACAATGTTGGAGTAATTTGGGATGAACTTTTGGTAAAAGTTGGCAAACCCAAGGAAGGATTGTACTCCTTTGACCGAGGTTGGGGGTTTCCAGTCATTGATGGCTGAAAGTTTCTTTGGGTCCATGCGGACGAGTCCTTGCCCAATGATGAGGCCTAGATACTCCATGGTGGGGGCGTCGAAGGCGCATTTGGAGATTTTCAGGGAGAGTTTGAGCTCCCGAAGGCGTTGGAGAACGCGACGAGTGCGTTCATGGTGGAGAGATAGGGAACCTGTGGTGGCAATACCGATGTCATCCATGTAAATCTTGAGCCAATGCTCCACGATCATATCTGTGAAATTGTGGTTTATGAAAGCCTGAAAGATGCTGGGGGCGTTGCAAAAGCCGAAGAACATGACTGTGGGTTCAAAAAGACCTAGGGGGGTGATGAAGGCAGCTTTCCACTGGTCTTCTTCCTTGATATGAATGTTGTTGTACCCCCATCGGATATCAAACTTGGTGAAGTATGTAGTGTCCTTCATGTCATCTATGAGCTCAGGTATGAGTGGTAAGGGGTAGGCGTTCCGAACAGTGTGGGAGTTGAGATACCGGTAATCTTGGCAAGGTCGAAGCGATCCATCGCTTTTGGGAACAAAGAAGAAGGGAGAGGCCTGGGGGGATTTTGAAGGAACAATGCGACCGGTCTTGAGATGTTCCTCGACGAAAGCTTTGCAAGCTTCCTTTTCGGCTGGGTTAAGGGGATACACCTTGGCCACCTTGGGGGCGAAGGTGTCTCTGAGCTCAATGGTGTGATCAAAGGATCGATGTGGCAGAAGTTGGGAGTGCATGGCTTCAGAGAAAACATCAGCATAGTCTTTGCAGAAGTCAGGAATGGATACTTCCTTAGGTTTTTCGGCAATGTTGAGTTGGGTGGATATGGTGACCTTGTTGATGTGTTCTCCCTCGGTTCCATTCAAGGGAGGATACTCACGAGGAGACCACTCAACCCCTTGGGGATACCGTTGGGTGAACAAAGTAGTGATTTCGTGATTGGGATCGGGGTCAAACCAATTGGAGTAGAGGGGTTCTTCAGGAGTGATGGGATTGATGTCGAGGGTGAAGTGCTTCCAGTTGATCCGAGGGTTCCATTTCTGGAGCCAGGGCATTCCGAGTATAACCTGGGGACAACTGAGGTGAGTTACCATGAGTCTTTCAGTGTCCGAAAATGTGCTAGAATAGATGGGAACAAAGGCGTTGTTTTTGATGGTTCCTTTCTGGTTGGGGGTTCCATCAACGTTATAGGCGATGATAGGGCTGGGGAGTGGTGAGGTTTGGAAATTTCCTGGGGATAGGAGTCGAGGGTCAATGAAGTTTCCAGTTGCACCGGAGTCGATGAGGGCAGTGGTTTCGACGGTTTGGTTCTTTCCTTGTAGCGAGATGGGAAGATGCAAGGTTCTGTCATTTTTTGGTGCTACAAGTACATGGTTCATTGTAAGGGAAGGAGACATCGAGGCGGCTTCCCTTCTTAAAAATCCCATGCTTTCTGGATGCGTGCCAGGGACACCGAGGCGATTTCTTCGGATGGTTCTTCATAGCAGGTCTTGAGAACTTCAAGGATTTCTCCTTCGTCTTTTCCAGAAGTTTTGAGCGAGTTGACATACTCGTCGAGGTGGGAGCGGGGTGGGGCCAGGATCTCTTCCTTGGGAGGGGAGGTTTCCGTGGTGCGAATGTTCTGGGGGCATTGAGGGGTCTTCAAGAAGGAGGAGAACTGGGTGCAGTTTGGGGCGCTGTGGCCAGGCTTGCGACAGCGGAAGCAAAGCTTGTCTCTGATGCATCGAGTGCGATCAGCAGGAGTAAGTTTGGTGATGGTGACAGCGTCAACATCCATGGCGTTGGGGTCTTTTGCAGGGCGAGGAGAGGATGAGGGTTGAAGGTGACCCTTCCTGAGGGCGAGGATGCGCATCTTCTGCGTGTGGAAGGTCTTGGCTTGCTCAATCCATTTGAAGAGCATAGTAGGAGGGGTGGACATGGAGAGGATCATGCCGACAAGGCGTTGGTCTAATCTGATGGAGAACTGATCTGTGAGGGTGACTTCATCGGTGATTCCCGCTTTACAAGTGAGATTCTGAAAGTCGGTGATGTATTGTTGGAAACCGTCGTCTGTGGTTCCGTCAGGGAGGCGAGTGGACTTCTGAGTGAGCTTAGTGAGGTTTAAGCGAGCTGTGGATTTGGTGTCAAAGGGGTAGAAGGTGGTCTCGAAGTTGGAGGCGAAATAGTCGAAGGTTTTCTCATTGTTGGGAGTGGCTGAGTTGGCCATCTTGTCGTACCACATTTCAGCGAAGGAGGCACCTCTTCCTGCGCTCATCTTATTGAGGGTGGTCATGATCTTGTCTCCGTCAGTGGTGTACAGGGAGGCGTTGAGGGCGAAGTAGGCCCTCATGGCCTTGATCCATCAGGGGGCATCATCGGACTGGCCTGAAAAGTCAGCTGGGAGAGCTGCCTTGAGTTCTGGAGTTCTGGTGGACATGGTTGGCGATGTGGGACGAGGTGGTGATGCTGGGGGTGTAGATGCTCTGGGTGGGGGTGCTAGTGGTGTCGACGACCTGGCTGGTCCAAGGATTCGACGTTGTCTGAAACTGGGTGGGGCAGGGATCTCTGATGTGGCAAGGTTTTCTACGTCAGGGATTTCGACGTCGTTGTCTTCATCAGGACTGCGGAATAGTCCGAAGCGACTCGTGGTGACTGTGGTAAAGGTCCTTCACCTGGGAAGGTGGGACCATGGAGATTCTTGATCTTTTGTTACGCGAAGCGTACCAAGGAGGTCTCGTTCAACGAGGATACTCAACAGGCGATGCTCACGAAGAGACCGACATCTGAAGAGCTGCAAGGATAATGAGATACTAGGACAGAGGGGTCTCTAAAGAGGCCAACAAGGATGCCCAGGAGCGCTAGGGCTTTATGCAAAGATGCCTAGGGTTACTAGGTCTTGGATGAGGAGGGAAGCGTCGACAAGAAGTCATGCTGAGAGACAAGGACAAGAGCGAGGAGAGGAAGCTAGACTTCTGAGTGATTCAAGAAAGTATGCTTGTATTGCGTAGATCAAGAATGGGGCTTTACAAGTGATACAACATGAGCCTTAAATAAAGAGGGATGTGCGCACAGACCAGGCTGACTCAAGTAAATGGAACTGGATGGAAATAGATGGAACACTCGTCGTCATGAGAGAGGCGACTGTGGAGGAAGATAAGTCCATGTAAGGAAACTAAGGGAACAAGTAGGTAATGAGAATATCGGAGGGGTCGGCAAGGATTAATGAAGCCGAAGAGATGGAAGCTGACCTACCGCGCCATGTGCGAGTGACGAGTCGAGACGTAACAAGATAGATAGAATGATAGAGAGGAAAAAACGTAACAACTCCAGGGTTAAGGAGCAGATATCAAGGGGAATCGCTTGCTCAGCGTGACAGAGTACTCCGCCGTTGTTGAAAGAGACAATGTGCCGCTCAGTTGGTCGTTATGAGTATATGACAAGTGCTCTGTGATTTGAGTGCGAAGATCCGTTCTGGCCATTGCCGAAGACTACACGTTCCATTACCCCTGACACTTTTAGGGGAGCTCCTAGGAAGAGCAGCTTGTGTTACATTACCTACACCTTCTCCTCCTCTCCCTTGAGAGTTGATTAGTCCACGTATGGGTTGTGCCATATTTGCAAAGACTGACTCAGTGACCGCCATATCACTGAGGCTGAGGTTTCTCTTGCATTAGTCCTCGAAGTGATTCGAGAGGTAGAAACGACCTTACTGCGCATGTGCAGAAACCTTTCACGTAAAAAACTATCTCACACACATTACTGTTACTTTACCCATTCTTGTTCCCACCATCTTTGAAAGCTAGTCTGTCGCATTCCCAGAGAGCATTTGGAAGATAGTGCTCAGTAAGGATGTCGTCCTCTAGTTCAGATGATGCTCTCACTTGTGCCCTCCAGGCATTGTCCGCTGCCTTGGAGAACATCAATGATGACAAAACCAAGGACTATACCAAAAAGATTGCCAATCCTGGCACCTGGGATGGCAACCGCAAGACCTTCCATGATTGGTGGGCAAAGGTTAGGGTGTGGGTCCATGTGACCAAATGGAAGTCAAACCACATCTGCATGGTCACAATTTACTCCAGGATGACAGGAGAAGCCGCTCCCTATGCTTGGCTAATGCTGGACCACTATTATGAAGCCGAGGAGGAACCTGAGCTAGACAGCAAAGGGGAACCCTTAGCAGACCTCACAAAAGGAGAAAGTGCCTGGCCCACTTTCAAGGTCCTCACCGAAGGAGTATTCAATCACTTCCACATCAAAGTCCTAGTGGAAGAATCTTACAAGGCACTATTAGCGTTAAAGCAGGGAATGCTATACATTGATGAATACCTGCAAAAATTTGAGGAACTCTGATGTGAAGCTCACGTAGGAGATGAAGAGGCATATCACCTCCTTAAACAAGGGGTGAATTACAACATCTATTACCAGGCTTCGCTTCATACAGTCTGCAATGACTTTGACTCATTGCACGACTCGTTATGAAACATAGGCTGGAATATGGAAAGAATCCACATGGAAAGAGCTCCACCTCTGTGAGCACCTCCTAATTTCCCACCACCTTGTCATTATCCTCAAGGACAATTTCCCCCTCCTTGTTATCTGCCACCCTGTCCAGCTTTCCCAGTATCTGGACGGGCCCCATACCAATTTACGCCTACTGGAACTCAACCAGGGAGGGGAGCGCCAATGGAGATTGGTGCAGTTCAGGCCCAAGGATGCCTGGACACACGAACATGTTACAGATGTCATAAGGTTGGCCATATTTGGCCTGACTGCGAAACCAACCCCCATAAGCGTCCCCTGAGACCCAAGATAAGGGTAGTGGAAGTATGGGATTTTAACCAAGGTACTTATGTACCAACCTATGAATATAAGAACAAATCAATAGGTGCAGCCCCACCTCAAGTGGACCCTTATTTGCCATATCAGGAGCAGTCAGCTCCAGATATTCATGTTTCTCAACAATGGGCTCTGGCCCTGTACTCATATTCACCACAAGGACAATACCTGGCTGCTTATCAAGCCTGGCCTCTTCCCACTCCCCCAGTTGCTGCACAATCCCACAATGTGGCATATACAATCGAAGAAGCAGAAGCTTACTGGAGGGATCGGATAGAAGTTGAGGCAAAGCAACGTGTGGCCGCAGCTTTAAAAGGACAATGACTGTAGATACTGGGGGTGTCTGCGGTCCAGTTGATTTGACGTACCTTTCTCCTGAACCATTTTCTTTACCATCAAGTAGTTGTATTAGTGAGCTTATGGCTTGTACAGAAGCCAATTTCCCTTTGTCTGATTTGTCGCACGTCTTGTGTAATATATATCTTTCTTCTTCCGAAAGAGCAATCTCTCCTAGTGAGAGCGTGGTGCCAGAAGTAAACAATAGCATGCTTAATTCTCTTAATAAGCAAATAAAAAATATGCACCTTATTTATCCAAATCCTCCACCAAAAGAACTCCAAGGAACCTTAGCTATGGGAGGAGAAATGTCTCTACATACTAGGGTTACCTTCAAGAAAGGAGAATGCTGGCACTGAGTCGAGCTATCAGCTTTACTAGACTCAGGTGCTACCAATACTTTCATTGACTCTCGTTTCTGCTCTATGCACTCTATTCCTCTTATTCCTCTTCGATCTTCTTTCCCAGTAAAAAATGCTGATGGATCTAATGGATCCATAGGTGAAATAAAAAACAAAGTAGAATTAATTATTTCTATCGATGGACATAGTGAAACCGTAGAAGCTTATGTCACAAGCCTTGGTTCACATGCCATGTTCATTGGCTATGACTGGCTGGTCCATCATAATCCAGACATTAACTGGATTGCAAAAACTCTTTCCTTCCCATGTTGTACTTCTTATTGTGGAGTCATGAGATCTCTTCTCACACCTCCAGACCCTTCACGCATGGGACAGTATCCTTATTTATGTAGCATTGAGGAAGGTTTGAAGGACAAAGTTCCCAAGGCCTATCACGAGTTTCTAGATGTATTTTCGGAGAAGGAGTTGGAATGGCTTCCAGAGTGAAAGCACTGGGATCATGCCATAGACTTAAAACAAGACTTCATTCCAAAGAAGGGAAGGGTAATTCCATTATCCGACTCTGAAATTGTTACAGGTCTAACATTGGTCTAACATTTTTCTCCTTTATCTTATCTCTTGATCTTATCTTATTGTGTCACGTGATCTTATCAGATCTCATCATCTAACTATTGTGAACGCTTTATCTAATCTTTTGGACTTAGAACTTTTTGTGCAATGGATGCTTACTTCTCACGGATCTAAGATCCCCTTACACCTAGCACGGTTTCACCTTTTCACTCATCACCATGCAGGTTAGTCTTCTCTTCCATTCTACATGCGTTGAACGCATGCCATGCTTCTTATGTTCCATTCTGCCACATCCTCATATGGTCCTCATGTCACGCTTCTCATCTATTCTATGGCTATGTTTCCACACCATGCTTTATGCACATGCTGTCCCTATATCGTAGATTAGACGTACACAGGTGTACACAATCATGTAGTATATAAACCCCAATGCAACGACCAGAGAACCTCAGTCTAGTTCTCTTGGTCTTTTCCCCACAAAGATCAGAGTAGTCTCCTTTCCTCCTCTTCTCCTAAAGTCTACGTGTTTTAGTGCAACCTTTGAGCTTTACGCTTTTTGGGTTGTTTCAGAAATGGATGAAGTTCGCACCTTCATAGAAAAGGAACTCAAGAAGGGTTATATTTGTCCTTCAAAATCTCCTCAAACTTCACCAGTATTCTTCATTCCTAAAAAAGACGGGAAGAAAAGACTGGTTATGGACTACAGATATTTAAACAAAGGTACCATCAAGAATGTGTACCCATTGCCTCTTATTCCACAGCTCATTGACAGGCTCAAAGGAGCAGACCTATTTACTATTATGGACTTAAGATGGGGATACAATAATGTCCACTGTAGAGAGCTACATCTCTCTATGGTTGTAAACCCCCATATCTCCATATTCCCGACCCCCTCCTTTCCTCCTGTAGCCCCACTCGTTTGTATCCTTTCACCAACCCGTGTCCAAGAAAGTCCAAACAGTCCAAACAAGCCCGGTAAGTGGGACCAAAGTCCAAGGTAGGCCTGGACTGAAACAACCCAAAAGTCCTTGAGACCTAGGTTGCACTAGAAAGCCTAAACTTGAGAAGTGTAGCTAAGAGAGCCTACTCTGATCTTATGGGGAAAAGACCAAGAGAACTAAACTGGAGTTCTCTGGCCGGTGCATTCAGGTTTATATACTACATGGGTTGTGTACACCTGTGTACGTCTAATCTACGATGACCATGCATTGTCCTCATGTGTGGGAATGGAATGGAAGCATAGAAGCATAGCATGCTGCCTACACGCGGTGTGGCAGAATGGAAGAGAAGAGAAGCATAACATGTGTGATGCGCATGCACATCAAATGGAAGAGAAGCATATGTAATAATAGCCGGCACGGAGATGAAGTGAAAGTGTGAACTCCGTGACAGTGTAAGGGGATCTTAGATCCGTGTGAAGAGTTGAGTGTCCATGCTGATTAAGCAGCAATTGCACGAAACGACTAAGTCCATGAATGTAAGTAGAGCGTTCACGATAAGATAGATGATTAGATCCTGTGGATCACGTGACGCGATAAGATAAGATAAGATTGAAAAAAGTGAGCATGTGAAGGGTGAAAAATATAGACCCGTAACACTGGGTAATCAATATAATGGGAGCCAAGGAGCTTGATCGACGTTTGTCAGTCCTCCAGCCACGCACTGGGACGCGGAGTTGGCCAGACGGTATATCCACTCTCAAGCAAACTGGAGGTCGGGATCATCGTGAGATTGAGAAGCTACTTCCGGCCATTGCTGCAGGTGCAGTCCCTGACGAGGTCCTTTGCGCAATTCGTGCCATAACAGAGTTCATTTTCCTCGCCCAGAGTGTGTTTCATTACGATGAAACGCTCCATGCGCTTTCCGAGGCTCTACGGGAATTTCACCATTACAAACCCAGTATCATTGCAGCGGGAGGCCGGCAAGGCAAGAACGGACCTCTGGACCACTTCTGGATCCCGAAGCTCGAGTTGGCTCATCACATTGCACGGAGCACACGAGCTATGGGCGCTTTGTACCAGTGGAGTAGCGATATCACCGAAAGATGTCATATTACACACGTCAAGACTCCTTACCGTCTATCAAATCGCCGCGACTTTCATTCCCAGTGCTGCCGTTTTCTGGATCGTCAAGAAAAGCAACGTCTATTCAACCTATTTACGAGCCTCAAAACAGCAGGCGCTCCGCTGATCAATGAGATGACACATGAAGCCAATCTCATGCAGCTTCACTACCCTGAGTGGACGTGGATCTCAAATGTCTTACCTGATGAATGTCTCGTAGGTCTACCCGTGCCCGCTGTGTCCGTTTTTCACAACCCACGCTCCCAAATGTCGTCCGACTCTTCCACTGCCTTGCTTCTCACCACCCAGCCCCATTTCCCGAAACTTTCTGTTGAAGAAGCATGTCAGACTCTCTCGATTGGTGATCTACGACCTGCATTGGGAGACTACTTCTCCACCCGTTCTTATACCAGCCGAAATGGTCGCCGCTCAGCCCCTTTTAACTGTCCACTTCACTTCTCTCACCTCCACGCATGGAGTAAATTTCATGTTCAACAGCGCTCCATACAAAACCCTCTTGCCCTCCGTCCCCCTCAGACTGTCCAAGCTGTACCCCCGAGCCTTGATTTGCCATTCGGTCGTGCAAACACCGTCCTAATCTCACATGAGAGTGGTGAATTGATTTCTGCTGAGAACAGCAAGCGTGCGTAGCCTGAGTACCACTGGCTCTCATTCTGAGTCCTTCTGACACTTAGATCCTATAGGATACGTCATGGCCCAAGTACGAGCGATACTTCAACCGATAACTGATCGTCCTTCCCCACCGCTCATTTACGTCGAGTTTTTCAACTTCTCCAATCATCACTTCGTGGTTGTGGATGGCATCCGCATAGTTGCACCTACTCCAAAGATCGAAATGTTTGTTGTCCATCGCCGCCTCCGTAGCAACGGACAAGCTCTAGGTGATATTGTTCGGTTGGAGGACGTCTGTGACATTGTCCAGCTAATTCCTAAGTATGGTGCCCAAGTCCCTGCTGCCATGAGCTGTGACAACTGTTTGGAACTCGGTCGGGAGTTCTACATTAATTCGTTTGGTGACAAAGAAACCTTCCATGCCATCTTAAGCTACCAGTAGTTCACCCTTCCTGTGTCTTATCAAGTCGTTGTTTTATGAAGAGACGATTCTCTAGCCTCTTTGACTACCTGTTGCATGTCCCAGATGTCTTATCATGACCTAAATTGATCACTGATATACTCTAGATAATCTGCTAGCGGCTAGATTCTGTCTAGCGTGCCACTATTTACATTTGTTTTTCGGTAGCCGACGGTCTTGTTGGTAGCCGCTGGTTTCTCCAACGCAAGTTGGTAGCCGGCAGTATCCTCGGCTATATGTTCCACTGATGCGTCCGTGTTCATATTCCTGCTTGACGTTCGCGTCTCCGTCTACTGGATATCTGTAAACGGAAACGCCGTCGCCCATGCATGCCAGTGCGTCAGGAAGTTGGTGTTCTCGAATGTAAA
>JBBPSC010001299.1:0-10641 GCA_038093395.1 Baorangia bicolor | reverse complement strand
TGACCTCTTATGTCAAGGAATATGTCACTAGATGTGACAGATGTCAACGAATGAAGGGCACCAACCAAGCCCCTTCAGGTTTATTAAATCCTCTCACAGTTCTGGATAAACCATGGGAACACATTTTGGCAGATTTCACCACAGATTTGCCATTATCTAATGGATTCCACACGATCCTAGTGGTCATTGATCATTTCTCAAAGGAAACAGAGTTTATTGCTTGTAACAAGATGGTTATGGCGCTGGACACCGCTAAGCTCTACCTTCACCACGTGTGGAAGCAACACGGATTGCCACAGATGATTGTATCGGACTGTGGGCCCCAGTTCGCTTCCCAAGTTATGCAGGATGTCCTGAAATGTTTAGGCATCCAATCTAAATTAAGCACCACTTTTCATCTGCAGACAGATGGTCAGACAGAACACATGAACAGAGATCTCCAGCAGTATCTCAGATTGTTTTGTGCAGAAAAGCAGCACAATTGGGCAGATTGGCTCCCAATCACACAATTCTCCTATAATTTGAAGATCTCCACATCTTCAAAGAAAACCCCTTTTGAAGTCACACACTCTTACCAGCCAAGGTTAAGGTTTGAGCCACGTGTTTCTAAAGCCCCAGCGGCCAAGGAATTCACAAATGAAATGGCCAAGACTTTAGAAGAAACTAAAAATAACCTATTAAAGGCTCAAGCTTGCATGAAAGAGCAAGCCGATAAACACAGGAGCGAAGCTCCCAAGTATTCTATTGGAGATAAAGTTTGGTTAAGCATGACCAACTTATGTCTCACACGCACTTCTAAGAAGCTCATGGAGAAATGGCTGGGTCCATACGTCATCACGGCATTTGCAGGATCCAATGCTGTTACACTTAAATTACCGAGATCTATGAAGATTCATCCCACGGTTAACATATCACACATCAAACCTTATAAGGAAAGGTTACCTGGTCAGAAGGCTGACAAACCAGGGCCAGTGCTAGTCACTGATGATTGTGATGATGAATACGAGGTTGAATATATTGTTGACTCTTGTTTGAAAAACAGAAAACTTAAGTATCTCGTTCATTGGGAAGGATATTCCGATAAAGACTGTACATGGGAAATGGAGGCAAATCTTAAACATGCCAAAGGGGCTATCGAAGATTTTCATGCATCTCATCCCTCCACACCCCACAGGCTTCAAATGACTAATGCTCAATTTATAAAAATATTTATCCCCATTCCTGAGTCAACAATGAAGCTTGACAAGAAGGATGAACCTTTTGATCACCTGGAAGTCAATCCCTAGAAGGGGGGTAGTGTTACGGGTCTAACATTTTTCCTCCTTATTTTATCTTCTGATCTTATCTTATCGTGTCACATGATCTTATCAGATCTAATCGTCTAATTATCATGAATGCTTATCTTATCTTTTGGACTTAGAACTTTTCACGCAATGGACACTCTTTCTAACGGATCTACGATCCACTTATGCCTAGCATGGTTTCACCTTTTCACCTCATCACCATGCAGGCCAGTATTCTCTTCCATTCTACATGCGTTGTATGCATGCCATGCTTCTCATCTTCCATTCTGCCACACCCACATGTGGTCCTCATGTTTCACTTCTATTCCATTCCATGGCTATGCTGCCACACCATGCCTTATGCACATGTTACTCCTATATCGTAGATTAGACGTACACAGGTGTACACACCCATGTAGTATATAAGCTCGAATGTAGCAGCGCATGATGGCACAATCCGAGAAGAAACACTCAGAAGCACCTATTTATAAAGAAGGTGACCAAGTTTGATTATCAATGGAGCATCTAAACTTGCAAGAAACTTGCCAATCTCATAAATTAATGGAAAGGTGGCTGGGCCCCTATAAAGTAAAGAAGATGATTGGAACAAATGTGGTCAAGCTCATGCTCCAACGATCAATGAAGATCCACCCTGTGGTAAATATCTCATAGGTTAAACCTTACAAGCCACATCTGCTGGGCCAGAAAGCAGATAAACCAGGTCCTGTGCTGGTCATGGACGAGAATGTTGAGAAGTACAAAGTCAAATACATAGTAGACTCTCGACTCAAGTGGCGACGGCTCGAATTCCTCATTCACTGGAAAGGATACAGTGAGGAGGATTGAACATGGGAACCCAAATTCAACCTTGCACAGTCAAAAGGGGCCATAATGGACTTTTACAAGAAGAATGCGAATGCCCTGCATAAGCTGTGGATGGCCCAAGTGAACTTTGATTCTTTATTTAAACCTTACAAGAATTTCATGGACTTTAGAGAGGTTTGTTGGAATTGCCTGAAAGTCGATCTCTAAACAGGGAGTAGTGTTGCGGACATGTCACGTGATGTATCCCGTGACACTATCTTTTTCCTTTTTCCAAGTCACATGACTTCTACCATTTTTAATCATGTGACTGTGAGAAAATCTAGACCCAATCACATGGACTCTTTCCAGACCCCAAGGGCTAGACCCTTATCTCTTATCTATGACATCATAGTACAGACAGTCTAGGCTATGATGCATGTTGATGTCATTGCCTCTAATCCTTGACATAAGTTATACTTAGCCTATCCTAAAGTACCTGCCCTAAACATAGTCAGTAGGTATATAATCTAAACAAGCACCACCAAGAACTTTAGTCAAGTTCTTGTTGGTTTTCCCCAACTATCTCTTGCCTCTACCAAGCTCTCTGGTGTGATTTAGCCCAAGACTTTCTTAGTTTTGAGGTTATCAACAGAAAGTGGCTGAAAGTTTTGCTTTGATAAAGTCCATGAACTTTTGAGTGGTAGTGGCTAAGAGTAGCTCATTGACATAGACAATGAGGAAACAGACCTGCCTATCCTTTCAGAAGACATAGAGGCAGGTTTCTGCATCTAGATGGGCAAAGCTGAGTTCTCTGAGCTTCTAGTCCAACATCTTGTTCCAAGTTTATCCTGCCTATTTAAGTCCATATAGGAAATGTTGAAGCCTCCAACAGTATCCAGGTTGGATTAGAATGCCATCTAGAGGTAGTATGTATAGGTCTTCCCCTAGTTTTCCATTGAGATAGGCTGTTGAAATGTCCATCTGATCCAACTCCAGGTCATGCTTAGCAGAGAGCAATTAGGATATGAATAGAGTAAAGGTTTGCCACTGGGGCAAATACTTCTTGATAATTCACTTCTTCCTTTTGGATAAAGCCTTATGTTACTATTTGAACCTTGTATTGTTTCACATTTCCATGTTGGTCACATTTGATGCAAAAGACAGGTTTAAAGGTAATCAGAGTGACCCCTTCTGCAATAAGAACAGTCTCATAAACATGGGTGGTGTTGAGACTCTGAAGTTCTTCTTGTATAAGCTAGACAAGAGTGGGCTCAGCAATTACTACAAATAGAGGAAACACTATATTAATACCTAGACAATAATAGACTAGGTAGGGTAAGCAATACAAGATGCTATAAAATAATGGAAATGTGACATACCTCAATGGTCACCACAAATGGAGGGAATACTGAGGAAGACAAGTCTCAGGGACATGCATCAACTACAAAAAGATTATGTAACATGATGAATTGTACAGTTGATGGCAGCAAAATGATACATGGCAAGACAAATGACAAAATGGGAATATACTAACATACCCCCTTCAGTGAGCTGCCAGTCCAAGCAAATGTAAGAATCTAAGGAAGGTGGGGTGTGATAAAGGTTTTATAAGAATATTTTTGTGTGAGAGTATCCAAATTAGCTGAAAAACATTGTTGTCTATGTGCTTGTGAATAAAGTGATATTGTAAGTTGATATGTTTGGAGCACTGATGAAACTTAGCTGCTATAGAAAGGGCAATGGCACCAGTGTTGTTGAGGTATACCCTGATTGGCAATTCAAAGGGGATGAATAGTTCTGTGAACAACAAGCATAACCATAAGTGTTATAGACACCACTAAAGACCCTGTACATTTATGCTCACTTACTACTTTGGACTTCACCTTTCAAACCTTTTGATAGTCACATGGCCTCAGCATGTGATTACAAAACCTTCAACTGTTATGTGATCCAAAGCACATGACCATGGGAAAGATCAGGTGACAGAGTCTAGACTCTGCCCCTATCCAGAACATGCTTCTTCACATAGTCAATATTTATACCACTCAACACAACTTTTGCATTTGCTTGATCACACCCTTATCATTGGTTACCATATATGTGCTTCTTATTTGTAACACAGCTTGGTTTGTGTGCATAGTTGTAATGATATATAAAGCAGGTGTATGTACAAATTTCTCGACAATGGGCCCTGGCCCCATATTCATATCAAGGACAATATCAGGCCCTGTATCAGGCCAGACCTCTTCCCACTCCCCAAATTGCCACATAGTTCCATAATATGGCCTACACAACCAAAGAAGCAGAAGCTTATTGGTGTTACAGGTCTAATATTTTTCCTCCTTATCTTATCTTTTGATCTTATCTTATCATGTCATGTGATCTTATCAGATCTAATCATCTAATTATTGTGAATGCTTATCTTATCTTTCTGACTTAGAACTTTTCATGCAATAAACACTCTTTCTAACAAATCTAAAATTCCCTTATATCTAGCACTGTTTCACCTTTCATTTCATCATAGTGCAGGCTTCATTTCCATTCTACATGCATTGTACACATGCTATGCTTCCACTTCCATTCTGCCACATTCTCATATGGTCCTCATGTCCTTACTTCTCTTCCATTATGTGACTATGCAAACCTATGCTGCCACACCATGCATCATCCACATGTTCTCCCATATCTCTAGATTAGACGTACATAGGTACAAACATATGTTTAGTATATATACTCGAATGCAATGGCCAGAGAACTCTAGTCTAGTTCTCTTGGTCTTTTCCCCAGAAGTCCAGAGTAGTCTCCTCCTCTTTTCACTTTCCACAAGTCTAAGTGATTCTAGTGCAACCTTTGTGCCTTAGGGTTTTTGGGTTGTTTCAATTGGAGAGATTGGATAGAGGTTGGAGCCAAACAATGTGCAGTCACAGCTTTAAAAGGACAATGACTATAGATAATGGGGGTGTCTGTGGTCCAAATGATTTATCATACCTTTCACCTAAACCTCTTTTCTTACCAAGTAGTTGTATTAGTGAGCTTACAGCTTGTATGGAAGCCGATTCTCCTTTGTCTTATTTGTTGCATGTCTTGTGTAATATATATCTTTCCTCTTCCGAAAGAGCAATCTCTCCTAGTGAAAGTGTGGTGCTAGAAATAAACAAATAAAAAATACTTTACTTATTTATCCAAATCCCCCACCAAAAGAACTCTGTGGAACCTTAGCCATGAACAGAGAAATGTCTCTCCATACTAGGATTATATTCAAGAAAGAAGGACACTGGCATTGAGTTGAACTTTTGGCTCTACTAGACTCTTGTGCTACCAATACTTTCATTGATTCATATTTTTGCTCTATGCAATTCATTCCTCTTATTCCTTTATCTTTTTCTTTTCTAGTAAAAAATGCCAATGGATTTAATGGATCCATAGGTGAAATAAAAAATAAAATAGAACTAATTATTTCCATCAATGGACATACTGAGACTATAGAAGCTTATGTCACAAGCCTTGGCTCACATGCCATGTTCATCAGCTATGATTGGCTGGTCCATCATAATCTGGACATTAACTGAGTAGCAAAAACTTTATTGTTCCCACGTTATACTTCTTATTGTGGAGTGATGAGATCTCTTCTCACACCTCCAGACCCTTCATACATTGGACATTATCCTCATTTACATAGTATCAAGGAAGGTTTCAGAAACAAAGTTTCAAAAGCCTATCATGAGTTCTTAGACATATTTTCTGAGAAGGAGTCTGAACAGCTACCAGAGCATAAGCACTGGGATCATGCTATAGACTTAAAAGATGACTTCATACCAAAGAAGGCAAGGGTAATTCCATTATCCAACTCAAAAATGGATGAAGTAAGAATCTTTATGGGAAAAAAAACTCAAGAAGGGCTATATTCATCCCTCAAAGTCTCTTCAAACTTCTCCAGTCTTCTTTATTCCCAAAAAAGACAGGAAGAAAAGACTGGTTATGGACTACTGATATTTAAATGAGGGAACCATCAAAAATGCCTACCCTCTTCTGCTTATTCCACAGCTTATTGATAGATTCAAAGGTGCAGATTTATTTACTACCATGGACTTACAATGGGGTTACAATAATGTACACATCAAAGAAGGAGATGAGTGGAAGGGAGCTTTTGTCACCCTTGTGGGAGCATACAAACCCACAGTTATGTATTTTGGCATGACAAACTCCTCTCCCACATTTCAACAAATGATAAACAATATCTTCAATAATATGTATGCTGTTGTTATTATTTATATTGATGACATCATGATCTTTACCAAGGGTAAGACCCCTGAAGAGCATGAGGCAATAGTGAAAGAAGTGTTGCTCAGGCTTCAGAAAAATAACTTATATGCCAAACCTGAGAAATGCTTCTTCTTGAAAGAGAAGATAGACTTCTTAGGAATGGTAGTATCCAAAGAGGGGGTAGAGATGCAAGAAAAGAAGGTTGCTGGAGTTTTGGATTGGCCAGTTCCAACATGCATCAAACAACTCCAGGCATTTGAAACAACTCTCAAAGCAAGAAGCTCAAAGGTTGCACAATGAGAAAGGCTAAGACTTTAAGGCGAAAAGATGGAGGAAGTGAGGAGTGCTACAACTGGGACCTTGAGAGGAAAAGACCAGAAGAACTAGACTGGAGTTCTCTGGCGTTGCATTCAGGTCTTATATACTACAACAGGTATTTGTCCATGTATACGCTGTATCTACAATTGCAATGCATTGTCCGCATGTATGGGAATGTAATGGAAGCATAGAAGTATAGCATGAGGCCAACACGCAGTGTGGCAGAATGGAAGAGAAGAGAAGCATACCATGCGTGATGTGCATGTTCATTAAATGGAAGAGAAGCATGTATGTAATAATAGCCGGCACGGAGATGAAGTGAATATGTGAACTCCGTGACAGTGTAAGTGGATCTTAGATCCGTGTGAAGAGTTGAGTGTCCATGCTGACTAAGCAGCAATTGCACGAAACGACTAAGTCCATGAAAGTTGTAAGTAGAGTGTTCACGATAAGATAGATGATTAGATCCTAGGGATCACGTGACGCGATAAGATAAGATAAGATCAGAAAAGTGCATATGTGAAGGGTGAAAAATGTAGACCCGTAACAGCATTCCTTGGACTTTGCAATTATTATTGGAAATTCATAGAAGGTTTTGCCAACATCACACACCCTCTCAATGATCTAACCAAAAAAGATGTTGCCTTCAAATGGGGACCCAAACAACAAATGGCATTTGAAACCTTAAAAAATCAATTTACCAAGGCTCCTCTTTTGGCTTATTCCAATAGGGATATGGACATGCATGTAGAAATGGATGCTAGTGATATAGCTACTGGCACTGTTTTATCTGTACATTGTAAAGACAGTTTGTGGAGGCCTTGCACCTTCATTTCTCACTCTTTCAATGCTCAGGAGCATAACTATCCTATTTATGATAAAGAACTCCTAGCAGTAATTTGCACTCTAGAGGAGTGACAACATTACCTTATTGGTAGAGAGAAATTTGAGATCTGGACAGATCACAAAAATCTTGAATATTGGAAAAAGCCACAAACATTATCCCAATGTCAAGCCAGATGGCATGCAGTGCTAGAAGAGTTCAATTATGTCATGTTGTACAAACCTGGCACATCCAACAGTCGTGCAGATGCACTGTCTAGACGATTCAATTATGGAGATGTGGTGCAGGATTACAACATGAACATTACTGTGCTACCACCTTCTATTTTTATAAACAATCTTATGATATCTTCTTCTTTCTACAATAAACTTCAAAAAGAAACAAAAAATATTTTGGATGTTCCAAACTTTACTTTTGATTTGGAACAAGCCATATTTATTAACTAAAACAACAAAGTTTTCATTCCTGAACCATTACATTTTGAACTTCTTAATATTTGTCATGATTCCCCTATTGGAGGACATTCTGGACAAGCCAGAACAATTCATCTTCTTACATGATATTTTATGTGGCCTGGTGTCACAAAGGATATAAAAAATTATGTAGACCATTGTACAGTGTGCACCCTTATGAAGGGTAAGCAAAAGGCACCTGCCAGCAAACTCATGCCACTTCCCATGGCTAAACACCCTTGGAAAAATTTATCTATAGACTTTATCACTGGACTTTTATTATCTTTATCATATGACTCTATTTGTGTTATTGTAGACCACTTTTTAAAAGAAGTTGTCTTTATTCCATGCCTTAAGATGTGTTCATCTAAGAACTTAGCTATTCTATTTAGAGATAATATTTGGTGCAACCATGAACTATCCTCTATGATAGTATCAGATAGAGGACTGCAGTTTGTATCAGACTTCACCACCAAGCTGTGCAAGCTCTTAGGCATTTCCCAAAAGACCTCCACTGCCTATTACCCCCAAACAGATGGGCAAACTGTTGCAAACACATCACATGACATATCACATGACACTATCTTATCTTATCATTTTCTCTTTTTCCAAGTCACATAACTTCTACCATTTTCAATCGTGTGACCATGAGAAGATCTAGATCCAATCACGTGGACTCTTTATGACTCATAGAGCTAGACCCTTATCTCTTATCTATGACATCATAGTATAAACGATCTAGGCTATAATGCACGCTGATGTCACTGCCTCTAATCCTCAACATAAGCTATACTTAGCCTACCCTAAAGTACCTGCCCTAAACGTAGTCAGTAGGTATATAATCTGAACAAGCACCACTGAGAACTTTAGTCAAGTTCTTGTTGGTTTTCCCCAATCTCTTGTCTCTAAGCAAGCCTCTAGTGTGATTCGGCCCAAGTTATTATTTGATTTGAGGTCGTCAACACAAATTGAACGAGTTAACTGAGAACTTGAACAGTATCTTCACACATTCATTGCAAAGAAACAGGACACATGAGCTTCTTGAATCAAGATGGTGCAATTCCATCACAATAACTCCCTTTCCATGGCTACCAGCTCTATTCCATTTGCTGTTATCCATAACTATTTTCCATGATTAGGCTTTGAAGGAAGTGCCAAGTCATTCACAGGCAAATTTGGAAAGGAATGTGCAAAAGCCCACCAGAAGGTACAGAAGACCTTAGAAAAAACTAGAGAAATAATAATGTCACAGGCCAACAAAAGTAGATTGGATGTCCTAGAGTATGTAGTTGGAGATAAAGTCTGGCTATCCACAGACAACCTCAAACTTCCATATACAGCCAAGAACTTGACTCAAAAATGAATTGGACTTTATGAGATCCTGCAAATCCTTTCAAATGCAGTCAAACTTCATTTACCTAAAACTATTAACATCCATCCAGTGATTAACATATCTTAAGTTAAACCTTATCAAGAACCTTTACCTGGTCAATCCACAATCAGACCAGATGCTGTTCAAGTAAATGAAGAAGGCTATGAAGTTTATGAGGTGGACTTTATAGTTATGTCAAGAATGAAACAACAGAAGCCAGAATATCTTGTACATTGAAAAGGATGGGATGAAACAGACAGGATTTGGAAATCAGCAGATAACCTTCAAAAACATGCAAAAGATGTAATTGCTGATTTTCACCTCATAAATCCCTCCACTCCACATAAACTCCATGGACTATCCTTCTAGGACTTTTCTTCTCTCTTTGAAAAATATGATGAAGATGTGAATACTAGATATACTGCTACTCGTCTGGAATACAAGTCATAAAGAGGGGGTAGTGTTATAGACACCACTAAGGACTTTGTACTTTTACACTCAACTACTACTTTGGACTTCACCTTTCAAACCTTTTGATAGTCACATGGCCTCAGCATGTGATTACAAAACCTTCAACTATCACGTGACCCAAAGTACATAACTGTGGGAAAGATCAGGTGACAGAATCTAGACTCTGCCCCTATCCAGAACATGCTTCTTTACATAGTCAATATTTATACCACTTAACACAACTTTTGCATTTGCTTGGTTATATCTTTATTATTGGTTATCATATATGTACTTCTTATTTGTAACACAGCTTGGTCTGTGCATATAGTTGTAACAATATATAAAGCAGGTGTAAATGGCTGAAGTCCTTAGTCATTTCCACTTGTCTTACACTTATTGGTGCATCAATAGTCCTTAACAAGGCCATAGTGTTCAGGGAGTAGGATTAAGAAAGCAACTCCTTGACTTCATTGTCCTGCCAGTGCATAGTGTGCACTGCAAGATGGTTCTGATCCAGTGCACAATCATCATTCTTATGCCTTAATTGGTATGGGTCACAACAATGTTGGCAGGCAAGGGCTGTGAGAAGGCGAACCATGGCTGGTTTAATCACAGGGGCGAATGTTGCACTATAGTCTATTCCTAGGACTTGCAAGAATCCCTGGGCAACAAGCCTTGCTTTGTATACTGACCCACCCTTGTTATTCTCCTTGAACTCAAGTATCCAATGACATCCTATGGTTTTACAATTTGATGGCAGGGAGGTGACTTTGTAGACATTCATTTCCTTCATCGTTTGAAGTTTGGCTGTCATTGTATTGAGCCATTCTTGCTTGTCAGCTCACTACATTGCCT
>JBBPSC010001298.1:0-10642 GCA_038093395.1 Baorangia bicolor | reverse complement strand
AAAAGTGTGCAGAGAATAAAGCATTTTTTATATGAGTAGGATAATTAATAACAATGATAAAATAAATGTGTTTGAGATAAGAGCAGAGTCTAGACTTTGTCACCTAACTTTTTCACAGTCACATACTTTAGGTCACATGACTAGTTGAAGGTTGAAATAATGAAGTCTGACATAGTAGTAAATGTTAGTGTACATGTTTAATCAACCAATTGTATTATGATAGAGTAGTGTTAGTTGTGTTCATAATACTTGCTTTTAGCTATTGTGCCATGTTTGTTTAAAAATTGCTATCACTATTTTACTATTTCTCCAATAACACCACATGGCCATTCCCCACTCATTTTATACCACCAATATATCTCTTACTTGTGCTGTAGTGAAAACTATCAAGATTGCAGATGTAGAATTCAACCCATCATACAACATTTTCCACATTAACCTGAGACCTCCATCATTGCCACCATATATACTGAGCATTCTATAAAGACAAGATGCTATGTTCCAGACAGAATGTACCTAGAAATGTGCAATTACAACCACTTCTTTATTTTAAGAAAATGGTCATGCCCTTCTCAGGCAATAGTTATACATTTGATATATGTGGTCTGGGAAACAAGCTTGATGAAGAAATCTATCAGGTGATTAATGTGGAGGAGAAAGTACTAGATGTAGTAGTATTCATTAAGGATATAAGCATCAAGATTAACATGAGTCTGATGCAGAATCTCTTAGTGCCTTTGGCATCTGACTATGGTATGAACTACATCAATTGGGAGTGGCTGGATACATGTCCCCAGCATAAGCAGGCTTATCAGAAATTGACAATGAGGATAATAGATTTTAAAATTGTGTTATAATATCATTCATGAAAAACTATAATATTAGTGGTAATATACAATATATTTGGTGACACAATCCTAGTAAAGGCTAGGAGCCATAGGAGACAGTGGAACTGACCCTAGACAATATATATGCACACCATTTCCTCAGGCAGTACAATGGCAAGATATTGATAGGCTTATTTCTTTCTGTAATGTGAAACTATAGGTATTTGTATCTTGGCTAGTGACCACTGCTTGCTATAATGGTTAGATCCTATTGGTGGTTTTCTACAGGTGACTTTGTCTCAAATTGACAATTTCTTACAAATACCACAAGTGTTATTATTCCACAGGTATATATATTATAGGTACAGACATTTAAGCTCTACAAGTTTATACCAATAACTATACTACTTTTTAGCATTCCTACAGTTTACCAAGTGATGTTGACAGCAACCAGAATTATAAAGTTACACAGAAGTGGTACAAGACACAGTTTAAATATGTTGTCTATATATATGCTTGTTAAACCTAAATCATTTGTAGTGTTCTAATACCTTCTATGAGATTTCAAATGAGAATGTGTCAGTGGTTGCTGTATAGAACTGTATAGACTCAGTGGTAAGTCACTATATTAGTAGTGTAATAGGTAGTTGCTTGTATAGACTTAGTGATAAGTTACTAAATAATAAACTATTTTATAAATATTCTAATAGTCTGTGATTAAGTAATCATGTGGCTATGCTACTGTACTGTATGATATTCCAACATGCTGGCCACAAGATTTTATTGTCATGAAGACCAGCAAGCTCCCAATGTACAATGACCTCCAAAACTATTGCAATATTTAACCCTGATGTGGTGTGTTTCACACACCACAATCACCTGTGGGAAATTCACTTAGCTTCAGTGGAGCCAAACAGAGTACAAAGGCTTAGCTACAAATCGGTCCCTGGGTCATGTGATTCAGTCCAGTGGCTGTGAAGATATGCATATTTCAAAACAGCAATACCATTGCAACAGTTTTGCACCTTTTATTGAAAAGGTGGAATTTCATTGAAATAACACAATAATTGATAATGTTTGGTGATACAAACAAGGATACACACATATACATTATATCTGAGTTGAAAAATGTTCACACACTCATTTATTCCCACCACCACTATCATAACATTACTCTATTCTATTCAATAGTATTCAATTTTAATTGTACTTGATGTTGGTCAATGTACTTACTCCTTTGCTTTTAGCAAGCTTATAACATGTCCACACTCCACTCCAAAGACCATTCTGAGCCTCAGAAGTCTATTGGAGGTCATCCATTTCAGCTTTTCCCTATTGATATTTACTCTTCTACTCATTTTGTCACTACCTACAAGGCAGAATATGCAGTTGAAGTTACCAAATCTGTTCTCAAATTCATCAATGGACCTTCCTCTTCAAACACAGTTCATCAGAACTTGAAAAAAGCCAACTTGGAGGCTGTGGTGAGGTGATACTTTCCCTTCTCCCTACTAAGCATTATAATACACATTTAAATTAGGAAAGAATTGACCTGCAGGGGGTTAGAAGAGGGTAGTATTGACTCATTAGACCAAAATCAATCACCTAGGGTCAGATGGATGTCAATAGATGTGAAAAAGGCCAAGTGACAGGCTTAGTAACAAGTTAGCTTAAAGAAGTAGAAAAGTTATTTGATGATATGGGGCTGTGTGACTTGGAAGAGTCTTCACTATGCTATAAAATTTGATAATGGGATATATGGGGACCCATACCTTCACACTTTGAAGCATAAACTATAGGAAACCTTATAATATTGTGGTCTTAATTTTCCTAGCATGGATATGTAGTAGCATAATGATTCCAAGAATACTTGCAACAAGGGTTAGGAATAGCTGAATTAGTAGTGTTTCAGGCCAATGGTAGTATCTACATAGTTTGTTGACTTTAACCCATTAAACAGGCCTAGAAGACTCTAAAGAGAAGAGTTTTAGGCTTAGGGTATAAAATAGGGAATTTATAGTAATGATGGTGGGAATAAATGAGTGTGTGAACATTTTTCAGCTCAGATATAATGTATATGTGTGTATCCTTGTTTGTATCACCAAACATTATCAATTATTGTGTTATTTCAATGAAATTCCACCTTTTCAATAAAAGGTGCAAAACTGTTGCAATGGTATTGCTATTTTGAAATATGCATATCTTCACAGCCACTGGACTGAATCACATGACCCAGGGACTGATTTGTAGCTAAGCCTTTGTACTCTGTTTGGCTCCACTGAAGCTAAGTGAATTTCCCACAGGTGATTGTGGTGTGCTTCATACATCACATTAGGATTAAATATTGCAATAGTTTTGGAGGTCATCTTCCATTTTTCTCCTTTTTACTTTTACTTTTTTACCAGCAGTAAGTACTATTATGAGCATACCAATTAAGATGTGGCCTGGTGATTGTTCACTTGTATGCATCTATCTTGCAGCACACACTAACATTAACAAAAGAGCCATTTAAAGTTAGTAATGAATCAATAGTGTTGTGAACTATAGCAATTAAGGCTAGGCTCAATGATTGTGCACTTAGAGAACTTCTACCTTGCAGTGCACACCAAGCACTGGCAGGACAAGTGAAGTCAAGGAGTTGCTAACTTAGTCAAACTGCCTAAACACTAGACCCCTAGAGGTAATGATGTGCCAATAGCCAGCAAATGACAAGTGGAAACAACTGAGAACTTCAACCATTTACACCAGCCTTTTATATTGTACAAGTACACACACAGACCATGCTGTATTACAGATACTATGTAAAGAGGCATGTTCAAGATAGGGGCAGAGTCTAGACTCTGTTACCTAGTCTTTCCCATGATCACATGCTGAGGTTACATGACTATCAAAAAATTTGAAAGTTGAAGTCCAAAGCAGTAAATTGTGTATTTGTACAGTGTCTTTAGTGGTGTTTGTAACACTACCCCCTCTTTATGACTGGTACTCCAGATAAGTAGCAGTATATTTTGTATTAACATCTTCACTGTAATGTTCAAAGAGAGCAGAAAAGTCTTTGATTGTGATACCGTGGAGTTTATGTGGTGCTAAGAGGTGGGAGGAGTGGAAGTCAGTGATTATGTCTTTGATGTGTTTAGATAGGTTATCTGCCAATTCCCATGTTCTGTCTGTTTTGTCCCAACCTTTCCAATATACCAGGTATTCCAGCTTTCTTTTCTTTATTTTAGAGGTGACAATGTAGTCCACCTCATAAACCTCATATCCTTCTTCATCTACCTGTATGGCATCTGGTTGTATGAAAGGTTGACCAGATAACAATTCTTGATAGGATTCTACTCAAGATATATTAACCACTAAATGAATATTGATGATTTTAGATAAATAAAGTTGGATCATATTAGGAAGGACTTTTATGATCTTATAGGGTCCAATCCATTTTTGCATAAGCTTCTTTGCTATGTAAGGAAGCTTGAGGTTTTCCATAGAAAGCCAGACCTTGTCTCCAACTTGGTATTCTGGGGCATCTGACTGTTTTTGTCAGCCTGCAACATCATTCTTTCTCTTATCTTTTCTAAGGCCTCTTGTATCTTCTTGTGGGCTTTGGCATACTCTTTTCCAAACTCTCCTGAAAATGACTTGGCATTTCCTTTGAAGCCTAATTGTGGAAAGTAATTGTGGGTAACAGCAAATGGGATTGAGTTGGTGGCCATAAAGAGGGAATTGTTATAATGAAATTGTGCCATCTTGATCCAAGAAGCTTATGTGTCCTGCTTTTTCATGATAAACATGTGAAGATACTGTCTGAGTTTTTGGTTAACTTGTTCAGTTTGTCCATCTGTTTGAGGATGGTATATAGTGGAGATCTTTTAAGAGATCCCTAGGAGCTTGCAAAGCTTGGTGGTAAAGTCTGATACAAACTGTGGTTCTCTATCTGATACTATCATAGAGGAAAGTGTGTGATTGCACCAAATATTATCTCTAAAAATTATAGCTAAGTCCTTAGACGAGCATGTTTTAAGCCATGGGATAAAGACTATTTTTTTGGAGAAGTGGTCTATAATAACACAAATAGAATCATATGATAAAGATATAGGGAGTCCAGTGATAAAATCAATAGATATATCTATATCTTCCTGAATATTTGGCCACGGGAAGTGGCAGAAGTTTACTGGCAGGTGCCTTTTGCTTACCCTTTGTAAGGGTGTATGCTGCACAATGTTCTACATAAAATTTTACATCCTTTGTGATATCAGGCCAGGTAAAGTATTGTGTAAGAAAATGAAGTATCCTAGCTTGACCAGAGTGTTTTTCAATGGGAGAATTGTGACAAATATTCAAAAGTGCAAAATATAAGGATTCCGGAATGAAAACTTTATTGTTTTCATTGATAAATACAGCTTGTTTCAAATTGAAGGTAAGGTTAGGAACATCCAGAATATTTTTTGTGTCTTTTTGGATTTTATTGTAGAAAGATGAAGAAATAGTTAGATTGTTTATAAAAATAGAAGATGGTAATACTATAATGTTCATGTTATGATCCTGAACTGCATCTCTGTGATCTGGTCATCTAGAAAGAGCATCAGCATCACCATTGGATGCATCAGGTTTGTATAACATGACATAGTTGAACTTTTCCAAAACCACATGCCATCTGACTTGATGTTGTAATAACATCTGTGGTTTTTTCCAGTACTTGAGATTTTTATGATCTGTCCAGATCTCAAATTTCTCTTGTCCAATGAGGTAGTGATGCCACTTCTTTATAGCATGTATCATTGCCAAGAGTTCTTTGTCATGCATAAATAGAGTAATTGCACTCTTGTGCATTGACGGAATGAGAAATGAAGGCACAAGGCCTCCACAAACCATTTTTATATAATATAGAGAGAATGGCACAGGTAGCTATATTGCTAGCATCCATTTCTACTTGCATGTCCATGTTGTTACAGGTCTAACATTTTCACCTCTCTATTTTCTTTCTTATCTTATCTTATCATGTCACATGATCTTATCAAAGATCTAATCATCTAACTACTGTGAATGCTCTATTTAATCTTTCAGACTTAGGACTTTTTGCACAATAGACACACTCTTCTAACAGATCTACGATCCACCTATGCCTAGCACTATTTCACCTGTTCACTCATCATAGTGCAGGCTTCTTTTCCATTCTGCCACATTCTCATGTGTGCATCATGCTCACCTTCTATTCCATTCTATGGCTATGCTGCCACACCATGCTCTATGCACATATTACTCCTATATTTATGATTAGATGTACACTAGTACAAACACCCATATAGTATATATACTTGAATGCAATGGCCAGAGAACTCCAGTCTAGTTCTTTTGGTCTTCTCCCCAGAAAATCCAGAGTAGCCTCCTCTTCCTCTTTCCATTTCTAAGTCTAACTATTCTGTGCAACCTTTGAGCCTTGTTGCTTTTTGGGTTGTTTCACATGTCTCTATTAGGGTAGGCTAAGAGGGAGGCCATGGTAAATTTGTTTTTTAAGGCTTTAAATGCCCTTTTGTTGCTCAAATCCCCATTTAAATACAATATCTTTTTTGGTAAGATTATTGAGAAGGTGTGCAATATTAGCAAAACCTTCTATGAATTTTTGGTAGTAATTGCAAAGTCCAATGAATGCTTGGAGCTGTTTGAGGCATGTGGAAACCAGTTAATCTAATACTTTAGCAGCCTTCTTTTTCTGCATTTCTACCCCCTCTTTAAATACCACTATTCCTAAGAAATCTACCTTCTCTTTAGAGAAGAAGCATTTTTCTGGTTTGATATAAAGGTTATTTTCCCAAAGCCAAAGCAACACTTCTTTGACTATTGCCTCATGCTTTTTGGGGGTCTTACCCTTGGTAAAGACCATGATGGCATCTATGTAAATAATTATTATGGCATACATATTATTAAATATATTGTTCATTATTTGTTGAAATGTAGGAGGGGAGTTGGTCATGCCAAAATACATGACTGTTGGTTTGTAAGCACCAACCAGAGTGACAAATGCTCCCTTCCATTTGTCCCCTTCTTTGATGCATACATTATTGTATCTTCATTGTAAGTCCATAGTAGTCCATATGTAGATTGGCACCTTTAAAATGGTCAATAAGTTGTAGAATGAGAGGAAGAGGGTAAGCATTTTTGATGGTTCCCTCATTTAAATAACAATAGTCCATGACAAGTCTTTTTCTCCCCATTATTTTGGGAATAAAGAAGACTGGTGATATCTGAGGGGATTTTAAAGGATGAATATAACTTTTTTTGAGTTCTTTTTTGATAAAGGTTTGGACTTTGTCCATTTTGGAGTCTAATAACAGAATTACCCAACCCTTCTTTGGAATAAAGTCTTCTTTTAAGTCTATGGTGTGATCCTAGTGCTTTTGCTCTGGGAGCTGTTCTGACCCCTTGTTTGAGAAGACATCCAGAAACTCATGGTAGGCTTTCAGGACTTTGTCCTTCAATCCTTCCTCATTACCACATAAATATGGGTAATGTTCAATGTGTGAAGGATTGGGAGGTGTGAGCAAACCCTACATGACTCTGCAGTAAGAGATACAATATGAGAATAATAAAGTTTTCACTACCCAGTTAATGTTCAGATTATGATGGACCAGCCAATCATAGCTGATGAACATGGCATGCAAATTGAGGCTTGTGACATAAGCTTCCACAGTTTCGCTATGTTCATCAATGAAAATAATTAATTCTACTTTGTTTTTTTATTTTGCCTATAGATCTGTTAGATTCATTGGCATTTTTTACTGGGAATGAGGATGAAAGAGGAATGAGAGGAATTGAATGCATGGAACAAAATTGGGAATCAATAAATGTGTTTATGGTGTCCAAGTCTAGAAGAGCTGATAGTTCAACTCAGTGCCAGTTGACTCCTTTTTTGAACATAATCTTGGTATGGAGAAACATTTCTCCTCCCATGCCAAAGTTCCGCAGAGTTCTTTTGGTAGGGAATTTGGATAAATAAGTTGAGTATTTTTTATTTGCTTATTAAAAGAATTAAGCATGCTATTATTTACTTTCAGCACCATGCTCTTGCTAGAAGAGATCACTCTTTCAGAAGAGGAAAGATATATATTGTGAAAAACAGCTGACAAATCTAACAAAGGAAAATTGGCTTCCATACAAGCTGTAAGCTTGTTAATATAGTTACATAAAGGTAATAGAAGAGGTTTAGGAGAAAGGTACAATAAATTGTTTAGACCACAAACACCCTCAGTATCTACAGTTATTGTGCTTTCAAAGCTACCACCACATGTTGTTTTGTCTCAACTTCTATCCTATCCCTCCAATAGACTTCTGCCTCTTTGGTTATATACACTGCATTATGGGACTGTACAGCAACCACAGGAGGGGTAGGAAGAGGTCTTCCTTAATATGGGGCTTGGTAGTGTCCTTAATATGAGTATAGGACCAAGGCCCATTGCTGAGAAACATGTACCTCAGGAGCTGACTGCTTTGGATACATTGGGTAAGGGGATACTTCAGGTGATTTCACATCTATTGGTTCATACTTATATTGTGGCATGTAGGTGCTGGTGGTGTGGTCCCAAACTTCCACAAGCCTCATCTTGGGTCTTGGGGGCCTTTTGTTTGGATTAGTGTCACAGTCAGGCCATATATGGCTAATCTTGTGATAGCCATAGCATATTCATGTAAGGCCTGAACTGTGTTACAGTTTTCTTTCTTCACTCTTTTCGCCTTCTACTTTGTACACATCGTTCCCTTACTCGTACCTGGCACGGTCGGTCAGCTTCCATCTCTTCTGCTCTTCTCATCATCCTCGCTGACCCTTCCGACTTCACTCTTGTTCCTCTCTTACCTTGAACATTATTCTTTGGACTCTCCTATCTCCTTGCCTTCTCTCTCACGATGGCCCGTGTCCCCTAAACCTTCCATCCGATTCTTTCTCTTTCGTTTCCTTATGAGGAGCTTGGTCCGTGCACCCTCTTAGTTCATATATAAACCTACACTGCTCCTCCTGTACGTCTCTATTCTTGATCTATGCTTAACAAGCATATCTTCTTGAGTCCCCTGGAAGTCTAAGCTTCCACTCCTAAGTCCTTGTCCTCGTCTCCAAGCGTGACTTCGTGTCGACACTCCTCCCCTCGTCCAAGACCTAGTAACCCTAGGCACCTTCGTGTCAAGACCCAGTGCCCCTGGGCATCCCTGTCAGTCTCTTTGAAGGCTCCCCCGTCCTTATACCTCGTTATCCTCGCAGCTCCCCAGACGTCGGTCTCTTCGTGAGCATCGCCTGTGGAGTATCCCTGTTGAACGAGGTCCTTCTGGTACGCTTCACATAACAAACTGCACCTATTTTCATTGGGACACCCCTTTCTATAACCTGAATTGGGGTATTGATAACATATGGAAAAGAGCAAAGGTTGAGTGCTAGTGCAAGTAAATTGGTAGGGGGCCCATCCAGGTATAGGAAAAGCTGGACAGGTTGGCAGATACTCCAGAGGAGGGAATTGTTCTATAGGATATCTCCAAGAAGAGGGAAAAGTTCCTGGAACATGTGGCAGAGGTGCTCTTTTCATGCATATTCTCTCCATGTTCCTTCCCACCATCCTGAGGAAATCTTATAGGATGGAGTAAGTGTTGCAGATGGTGTGAAGTGACAAGTGGTAGTAGACTTGATAATTCACCCCTTGCCTAAGGAGGTGAATTGCTTTGGAATCATCAATGTCTGATTTGATGTGAAGCTTGTCAAACTTTTGCAGGTACTGATTGATGTATAGACCCCCTTGTTTGAGCTGTAATGGCTCCTTGTATGATTCTTCCACTAGTACCTGAATGCAAAAGTGGTTGAAGATTCCATTAGAAAGTTCTGAGAACCCAGGCCAGGCTTCTTCTCCTTTGGTAAGATCCATAATTGGGTCCTCTTTACTATCCAGCTCAGGATCTTCTTCTGCTAGATAGTACTTGTTCAACATCATTCTCACAAAAGGGGCTGCTTCTCCCACCATGCAAATGTGATTGGACATCCATTTGGTTACATGGACCCAAACACAAACCTTTGCCCACCAGTCACAGAAGGTCTTGTAATTACCATCCCACATGCCTGGGTCAGCAATCTTTTTGGTGTAATCCTTTGACTTATCATTATTGATATTTTTCTCCAAGACAGTGGACAATGCCTGGAGGGCACAGGCAAGAACATCATTGGAGCTAGAAGACAACATCCTTACTAAGCTCTATATTCCAAGAACTCTCTAGGGACACAATAAACTAGGTAGCAAAAATGATGGGAACAAAAGTGGATAAAGTAGCAGTAGCATAAAGTGGAGATAGATTTAATGGACTTCTTGTACATGCACAGTAATAATGTTCTACCTCCCAAATTACTTTGGGGACTAATGGAGATGAAATCTTAGCCTCAGCAATATGGTGGTCACTGAGTTAGTCTTCACACATAGCACACAACCCCTGTTGCAAACATGTCACATGACGTATTATGTAACACTATCTTATCTTATCATTTTCTCTTTTTCCAAGTCACATGACTTCTACCATTTTCAATCATGTGACCATGAGAAGGTCTAGATCCAATCACGTGGACTCTTTATGACTCATAGGGCTAGACCCTTATCTCTTATCTATGACATCATAGTACAGATGGTCTAGGCTATGACACACACTGACGTCATTGCCTCTAATCCTTGACACAAGTATCTATTTAGCCTACCCTAAAGTACCTGCCCTAAACGTAGTCAGTAGGTATATAATCTGAACGAGCACCACCGAGAACTTTAGTCAAGTTCTTGTTGGTTTTCCCCAATCTCTTGATT
>JBBPSC010001297.1:0-10652 GCA_038093395.1 Baorangia bicolor | reverse complement strand
ATATGGCAAGCTGGACGAAGAGATCTATATGGAACAACCAGAAGGCTTCTCTAAGCCAGGGCAAGAGCACAAAGTGCTCCGATTACTTCGTGCCCTTTATGGACTTAAACAGGCAGGTTTAGCCTGGTGGCAAACCCTCAACGAGTCTATGAAAGAACTCGGTTTTGAGCGCCTGAAGTCCGATGCTGGTATCTTTCTCTACAAAAAGAAAGGCTCCTGTACAGTTGTAGCCATCATTTATGTAGACGACGCTCTCTTCTGCGGCCCTAATAAGGCTGCAGTAGATCAGATCAAGGCACACTTCATGCAGAAGTGGGAATGCAGAGATCTGGGGGAGACAACTGAGTTTCTCCGCATGCGCATCCGCCGCTCAGGTCGCAAAATCTCTTTAGATCAATGCGCCTATCTTGACAAAGTCATTGAGCGATGCGGCATGACAAATGCCAAGGTCGCACCCACTCCACTGCCGGCGGGTTATTACCCAACACCAAATGAAGGCACCGCTAGTGCAGCCCTGAGATCCAGATTTCAAACAGTGATCGGATCACTACTATATCTGATGCTAGGCACACGCCCCGATATCGCCTACGCTGTTATAGCGCTGGCAAGACAATCGGCTAATCCATCTGAGGAACATCTTGACAAAGCGCTATATATCTGCCGCTATCTCATCGGGACAAGAAATTACTCCCTTGATTATGATGGATCCTCTGGACAAGGCATCCTCGCCTGCACCGATTCTGATTGGGCATCGGACCCCACCACGCGCCATTCTCAAACTGGCTACTTCTTTAAGTTAGCGGGTGGAATCTTCTCTTGGGCCTCTCATGCCCAGAAATCCGTTGCATTATCCAGCACTGAAGCTGAGTACATGGCGCTCTCTGATTGTAGCCACCAGGCAATCTGGATCCATACTCTACTATCTGAACTAGGGTATAAACTCTCAGCAGTACCCATCTGCGGTGACAACCAGGGTTCCATCTTCATGGCGTCAAACCCGGTCACTGAGAGTAGGAGTAAGCACATTGACATCCGATATCACTATATACGTGAAGTCATTGCCAATGGCAAAGTGCAACTCTTCTTTATCAAAGGAAACGATAACCCTGCCGACATGTTTACCAAAAACCTTGGACACATAAAGTTCAACAAGTTCAGGGCTCAACTAGGGCTCACCTTTTATTAATTTGATCTGTCTTCCTTCCGCTGCTTCTTAGCGCGACTTTCCGCTTACAAGCCTTACCTGGCTTTTAGCGAGGGGGAGTGTTGAACATAGCGCTATTAAGCAGCTAATCAACTCCTATTTCATATCTTATCTAGTACGAAGATACATGAGAGATCTTATCCTTATATAGGAGATACTTACATAATCTCTCATGTCTGTATGTATATAAGGCTGCCCTATGCGCCTCTATAATATAAGAGTTTTCCCCTCTTACCATCGTCTATGTAAGTAGTCGCTTAGCCTACAAACATTGCTCCCTTAAGGGTTGAGCATTGTCTCTGCTCAACAGAGGAAGTCTCTAGTGAGACAGATGAGGATGCCCAGGGGGACTGGGACTTGTATGATGATGCCTAGGGTTGCTAGGTCTTGGACAAGGAGGAAAGTGTCAGCGGAGAATCACACTTGAGGATGATGAAACAACCCAAAAGACATGAAGTCCCAAGGTCGCACTAAAACAGTTAGACTTGGAGGAAAGGAAGTGAAGAGAGGCTACTCTGATCTTTGTGGAGAAAAGACCAAGAGAACTAGACTGGAGTTCTTTGGCCATTGCATTGGGGTTTATATACTACATGGTTGTGTACACCTGTGTATGTCTAATCTATGATATAGGAGTAACATGTGCATAGTGCATGGTGTGGCAGCATAGCCATGGAATGGAACCGAAGCATAACATGAGGACCACATGAGGATGTGGCAGAATGGAAGATAAGAAGCATGGCATGCGTACAACACATGTGGAATGGAAACATAGCCTGCACGGTGATGAAGTAAAAGGGTGAAACCATGCTAGGCATAAGTGGATCTTAGATCCAGTAGAAGTGAGCATCCATTGCACGAAAAGTTCTAAGTCCAAAAGATTAGATAAAGCATTCATGATAGTTAGATGATTAGATCTGATTAGATCACATGATGCGATAAGATAAGATCAAAAGATAAGATAAAGGAGAAAAATGTTAGACCTGTAACAGATGAGGGCAAGGACGTAGGAAGGTGTGCATGGACCAGGCTTACTAAATGAATAGAAATGGATGGAAGCTAGGAGAACTTGTTGTCATAAGAGAGGCAACTGCAGAGAGAGACAAATCCAAGCAGGGAACTCAAGGTAACAAATATGTGATGGAAATATCAGACAAGTCAGCAAGGATTAATGAAGCTGAAGAGATAGAAGCCAACTTACCACACCACATGCAAATGACAAGTCGAGAGACAACAAGATAAATAAATCAATGAAGAAGAAAAACCGTAACAAAGGCCCTAGGGGCCATAGGGGCAAGCAGGAGGTGTCGAGAGGTGTTGGAGATGCTTCAGACCACAAGAGCAATGGGAATGGTGCTGGATATGATGGGAAAGGGTGTCAGATGGACAGCACAACAAGTTGAAATGAAGACACTAACTGAAAACAAGGAAGATCAGCACAGATCACACAAGCACATGATGGACAACATACCTAGGCTGTCCACACCACCTCCTGCATACCCCAGGTCGCCTATTGAATATGTCAACCCACTGCATCAACATGGACAACTCAAATCACAACCTAAAAAAAAGTCAGTACAAGAAAATGTACATACCAGCAAAAACGGTCATGTCAGGACTAATTTGGGTAATTCTGAGGGATTGGATGTGTTGTATATGGTGTATAAAAGCTGGGGGAGTGTGTTTGCAGTGCAACGGGCCAGCATAATGCTGCAGAGGTCAAGGAATTGAAACCACACACCAGCCATACTCAGAACAACAATTGTGCCACAACTTTCCTAATCAGGTAACTACAGCCACTGTATTAGCTAATCATAGACTTGTAGCCTTTTCCTTCAGTGACTACTTACTAGAGGATATTCTACAGGTACTATCAAGTTCAGGTTCAGGTTTAGGCAAAATACCCCTGAATTGAACTGAACTGAACTTTGGCAATCCTAGCATGTCTCTCCTATATCTTAGATTAGACATACACAAGTACAAACTCCTATATAGTATATGAGCTTGAATGCAATGGCCAGAGAACTCAGTCTAGTTCTCTTGGTCTTTTTCCCTTAAGATCCAGGAGGGACAACATCACAGGTTGCGACCTTAGTTGGTCTATATTACTTGTTGCATCCACTTATGATGGCTCATCCTACATTCCTTTATTCCACTTGGTTCGATGGAGGCAACTTAGAGACATGACAACCTTAGCTGGTCTACAATGTTCTTTTGGGTTGTTTCAGGCACAAGTTGGTGGGGAGGGTACAAACAGGTTGGGTGAGCAAACAAGTGGGTGGATGCAAGTGGGTGCAAATGGGTGGGGAGGGTGTTAATAGGTGCTAACAGGTGGGAATGGCACGAGTGAGTGGAAATGACATGAATGGGCTGGATGGGGTGCGTGCTAGGCGTGAAAGGGCTGGGTGAGATGGTGGGCAGTGAATGGGTTGGGTGGACATGTACATCAGCAAAATTGCAAAAAGTCTGAGCTGACTGGACTGACTGGACTGACTAGAGCCAGTCAATTCTAATAGCCCCAGTAGTGCAGTAGCCCAGTGCACTAGTAATTCCAGTAAAGCCAGTAGCCCCAGTAGTCCAGTAGCCTGGTGCTGAAACAACCCAAAAGACTAAAAGTCCAAAGGTTGCACTAAAACAGTTAAACTCTGAGGAGAGTGGAAGAGATGAGGCTATTTTGATCTTCTAGAGAAAAGACCAAGAGAACTAGACTGGAGTTCTTTGGCCATTGCATTTGAGTATATATACTAAACATGGGTTTGTACTTGTGTACATCTAATCTACTGATATAGGAGAACATGTGCATAATGCATGGTGTGGTAGCATAGCCATAAAATGGAATAGAAGTAATACATGAGGACCATATGATGATGTGGCAGAATGGAAGATGAGGAGCATGGCATGCGTACAACACATGTAGAATGGAAGAATAGCCTGCATGGTGAAGAGTGAAGAGGTGAAACCATGCTAGATGTAAGTGAATTGTAGATCCATTAGAAAGAGTGTTCATTGTATGAAAAGTTCTAAGTCAAAAAGATAAGATAAGTGTTCACGATAGTTAGATGATTAGATCTGATAAGATCATGTGACGCAATAAGATAAGATCAAAAGATAAGATAAGGAGGAAAAATGTTAGATCCATAACAGGTGCATCAGTAATCCCAGTAAGGCCAGTAGTCCCAGTAGTACAGTAGCCCAGTATACCAGTAATTCCAGTAAGGTCAGTATTCCAGTAACCCAGTTGACAAGTGATTCTAGTAACCCAGTAACCCAGTACTTTAGTAAACTCAGTAACCCAGTCAATCCAGCACTCCAGCACTCCAGTACTTCAGTCAATTCAACAACCTAGTAGTCCAGTAGCCCAGTTGACAAGTGAATCCAATAACCCAGTCAATTCAGTAGTCCAGTAGCCCAGTCAGTCAAGTAACCAAGTAACCAAGTTAATTCAGTAGTCTAGTAACCTAGTCAATCCAGTACTCCAGTACTCTAGTGATCCAGTCAACTGAGTAACCCAGTCCATTTAGTAGCCCAGTTAACAAGTGATTTCAGTAACCCAGTAATCCAGTTAACCCAGTACTCCAGTTATTTCAGCAACTCAGTTGGCAAGTGACCCCAGTAACCCAATCAATTTAGCACTCCAGTAATCCAGTTAACCTAGCAGTCCAGTAGTCCAGTCAATTCATTAACCCATTAATTCAATTGCTTTAGCTTTTCAGTAACTCCAGTGACTCAATAATTCATAGGTAGAGAGATATTGTACATGACTGATATATTTACATTTAAGCAATAGTGTGCCAGGTTTGCAGTTTTCGTAAAACGATGTAGGAGTGAATGAGGGTGACTGTGGACTATACCTGGGTGACATCAGCAAGAATGCCAATGATGTCGGCAAATATCTCAGACTGGTGCATTAGTATCCCAGCAATGTCAGATTTAGTGCAAGAGATGTGGGCAAATAGGTTGGTGACATAGGTGCCCTGCCTCGGTCATAGAATGGCAATGTTGTGTATGGTGATGTTTGGAAGGGTGGCGTGGCATTCATGGTGTGCAATAGTCTTGAAACAATATGAACGGGGGTGGAAGTGTATGGAACATTGTGTACCAAGGGGGGGAGTGAGTGCTGCTGTTGTGACTGTGTCAGTGTTACAGACACCACTAAAGACTATATTTATTTACACTACTACTTTGGACTTCAACATTTTAAACCTTTTGATAGTCACATGGCCTCAGCACATGATTACAAAACCTTTGACTGTCATGTGACCCAAAGCATGTAACTGTGGGAAAGATCAGGTGACAGAGTCTAGACTCTGCCCCTATCCAGAACATGCTTCATTTACTTATGTCAATATTTATACCTTGTCACACAACTTCCTGTCCTCCTTACACCTTTATCAATGGTTACCATATATGTACATCTTATCTGTAACATAGCATGGTCTGTGTGCACTTTTGTAACAATATAAAAAGCAAGTGTAAACAGCTGAGGACCTTAGTCATTTCCACTTGTTTTTGCTGGTCATTTGTGCATCTGTTACATGAAGTGTACCAAGAGAGTCTCATTCAACAAGGATACTCGACAGGTGATGCTCATGAAGAGACTGATGTCTGAAGAGCTTCAGGGATAACAAGATATGAGGATAAGGAAGCTTTTAATAAGCTGAGCAAGGATTGCCAGAGGTTCTGGACTTGTACAAGGATGCCTAGGGTTGCTAGGTCTTGGACTAGGAGGAGAGTGTCGATGATGAGTCACACTCAAGGACTTAGGGCGAGGACTATGAGGGAAAGCTAGACTTTCAGGGGACTCTAGAAAGTACACTTGTATAGCGTAGATCAAGAATGGGAAAATACAAGCAGTATAGCATAGGTTTAAATAGTCAAGAAAGGGGAGAGCACATTGACCAGGCTTACTAAGCAGATGGAAACTGATGAAAGATTGGAGAACTCATCATCATACGAGAGGCGACTGTGGAGTAGGATAAGTCCCAGTGGGGAAATCAAGGTAACAGATAAGTAATTGAAATATTAGAGGAGTCGGTGAGGATTAACAAAGCAGAAGAGATAGAAGCCAACTTACTGCACCATATGCAAGTGACTAAACAAGCAACAACAAGATAGGTAGATCAATGAAGAAGAAAAACTGTAACATTACCCCCTTCGTACCATTGAGCTCCTGGCTCAATAGTCAATAGCACTTGTCTCCTGTACTCAGGTGCTGGGAATAGAGGGCCCTCCATAGATGGCATGCTGCTGGGAAGGGGAGAGACGATCAAAAGGGCAATTGTCTGCCACGTGTCCTGCTTGAGAACAGATTGCACAGTTACAATGGGGACAGTATCGGTCTGCATGTCCCCAGTTGAGACAACTGCCACACTGTATGGTGAGACAATCTCTAGCGAGGTGTCTGGGGCAGGTTTGGCAGCAATGGGGGCAAGAATACATAGGGCAATCCTTTTGAAAATGTCCTTGGTTGAAACAATGGAAACACTTGGTGGAGGGATTTACATAGGCCTCGGGAAGTTGAAAGGATGGGGGAATGACTCAAGTGGGAGAGGATAAGGTGTGATGTCCGTGAGGTGGTTTAAAGACCTGAGGTTTCAGTTGAGGGATGGGGATGGTGTTGTCGTTATCTTCAGCAGCAATGGGGAGTGGTTCTGGAGGGGGAGAGGAGAGGCAAGCAGTGAGGGCAAAGGCAGGGGCTTCAGATGAGGAAGAGGTTCTGTTGGAAAAGGGTCTGTCTAAGTGTCCCAGGTAATTGTCATGTTGTTCTTGGGTAAGGGAGAAAAATATATGACAAAAGGTGGGGTAAATGATCTCTGGGGGAATAGAGGTAATGAAGGTAGAGAAGCCATGGTCATGTAATGCACTGAGAATATGGAAGGGAATTTCAACCAAGGACCTTTGTAAGGTGAGGTCTTGGTTCCGAAAAGTACTCAAAAAATGTTGTGTATATGCAATATCATGAAAGGTATGAATAAGAGATTGAGAGGTGTAGTCATCCTCGAAGGGGGGGTCTGTTTCAATGACATGGAGAAGAGTGGGAGTGTCTAAAATAGCGGTGAAGAGCATGTGTCACCCTGATTCAGGCAGAAGACAAGGCAATACAGAATGAGAGCGTAAGGGAGAAGACGAACTGGACGAACAAGAGGGCTGCAATGATGTGACATCCAAGGAGGGAGATGACATGTTGGGCAAGGATGAGGTCAAAGAACATAAACAAGGTCTTTAGATGAGAGTGTGGATGAAGTGAACGAGAAAGACAATGAAGAAGATGGTAGAGATGATAAGAAGAGTAGGGCTAGAATAAGCGGAGCGAGCACAATGGATGGAAAGTCCAATGACCAGGAAGAAGAAAATAATGAGGAAAGGAAGGATTTCTAGTGTAGGATTGGTGGAGGTGTCAATTGGGTAAAAGCAAGGAGGGCTAAAATAGAACATCTTGGAGTTTTTTTCTTTATATTCAGTGTTATTTCTTATAGGCGGTAAGAAGGGTGGTGGAATGATGGAGATTTGAAGCTGGTTCCCATGTATTTTCAAATGAGGGATATCCCTTCCATGCAGTCAGGAACAAACGGCAATTAGTTGGACCTTTATGGGAGATGATGGCCTCGACTTTGTATTCTTCTTTGTTATCTATGACATCAGGAGGGGGAGAAGAGAAGGCAGGGCCATGTGTTTCAGTGGAGTGGTAAGGGGAGAGTAGTGAGGCATGGAAGATATCATGGATTTTTCACGTGGGTGGGAGGCAAAGTCAGTAAATGAGGGGAGATAGTACCTGTGTGATTTCAAAAGGGCCATGGCGTTTGGGGGTGAGTTTCCTTGATGGGTAATGAAGGCACAAGTGAGAAGCTTCTAACCACACCTTGTTGCTCAATTTCCAGGGGAAAAAGTGGTGAGTGGATCTGGAGATCATGGCTTTGCGGGCAGATTCATGAGCAGCAAGGGCTTCCTTTCGAGCTTCATCAAGGGATAAGAGACGGTTTTCCAGGGCTGGGAGGAATGTCTTTCCTAGAGGGGGATAGGAGCGGGGTTCATACCTGTAAAGGAGGGAGAACAGAGATTTCTTTGTGGAGCTATGGAGGGCGGAGTTGTGGTGGAATTCAGCAGCAGTAAGGGAAGAGGCCCAGGAAGAGGGGTTGTTGGCACAAAAGATCCGAAGATAGGTTTCTAGTTCCTGATTGGTCCACTTGGTTTGTCCATTGGTCTGGGGGTGATAGGTAGTGGAGAGGTGGACATTGTATTTCAGGAGGTGGGCTAGTTCTCTTGCAAAGGTGGATGCAAATTGTGGACTGTGATCAGAGATAAGAGTTTCATGAAGTCTAAATCTTTTGAACACATGATCAAAAAAGATTTGTGCTACTCCAGCAGTGTTAATGATTTTGGAGCAAGGAGTGAGAATTACCCTCTTTATAAGGCCATGGTCTACTATGATCAGAATAGAGTCATGGGAGTTGGAGAGGGGGAGATCAATGATGAGGTCAATGGAGAGCTGTTTGAAGGGAAGGGAGTGGGAGGAGGGGATTGGAGAGAGAGGAGGAATGGTTGGATGAGTGTTCACCCTGTTCTGCTGGCAAATAGCACAGCTGTTGATGAAGTGCTTCATGAAAGAGAAGAGACCCGGCCACCAGAAGTCACGCTCAAGAGTGGACTTAGTACAAAAGATATCCATGTGACTCAAAAGTGGTGAGGAGTGGATGAAGTGGAGAAGGGTGGAGCAAGCCATGGGAGGAATATACATATGACCCTTGAAATAAAGATGACCATTATCAAAGGTCCAATCATTCAGAAAAGCACAGGTAAATATGGAAGATCCCTCATCAAGGGCAGTAAGAGCTTTAAGCACAAAGGGGTCAGAGGAGGTGAAGGATTTGATGTGGTGTGCCAGGGAGAGGTTGAGAGCATTGATGATGACTGGGTCTGGAAGGATGGCACAATCAGCATTGTCGGAGGAGATGTCAACATCATCTTTGCAGGAAAGGGCATCAGCAGGTCCCATCTGAGATCCTGGGATGACAGCCCAGACAATGTTGAAGTCTTGGAGGAAGAAGGCCCATCAGGCTTGATGATGTGAAAGTTTGCAAGGATCCCAGATGTAAAAGGGGTTTTTGTGATCAGTGATGATGGTGACCGGGTGGGAGGTGCCTTGGAGGTAATGTTTCCATTCATCAAGGGCATAGATAATAGCAAGGAGTTCCCTATCATAGATGTCATAGTTCCATTCTGCAGAGGAGAAGGTTTTCAAGAAGTAGGCTGTAGACTTCTTGTCACCATTAGGGTTGAGTTGCATGAGGACCGCACCTACAGTGAGGAGGGAGGCATCAGTCATGACAAAGAAGGGTTTGGCAATGTCAGGAATGGCCGGAACAGGGGCAATGCAAAAGATGTTTTAGAGGGAGTCGAAGGCCTTTTGTTGAAGTGGGGTCCAGGCCCATTTCTCATCCTTTCGGGTGAGGAAAGTTACAGGGGAAGTTGGGGATGAACTTCTGATAGAAGTTAGTGAAACCTAGGAAGGATCGTACTCCTTTGACTAATGTTGGAGGTTTCCAGTCTGCTATGGCAGAGAGTTTCTTTGGATCCATGCGGACAAGTCCCTGTCCAATGATAAGGCCAAGATAGTTCATGGTGAGGGTGTCAAAGGCACATTTGGAGACTTTTAGGAAGAATTTGAGTTCCCAAAGACATTGGAGAATGTGACGAATGCATTTGTGGTGGAGGGAGAGGGAACCTGTGGTGGCAATGCTGATGTCATCCATATAAATTTTGAGCCAGCATTCAGCAATCATATTGGCAAAGTTGTGATTCATGAAGGCTTGGAAGGTGCTGGGGGCATTGCAAGAGCCGGAGAACATGACAGTGGGTTCAAAGAGTCCAAGAGAGGTAATGAAAGCAGCCTTCCATTGGTTCTCTTCTCTGATGCAAATGTTGTTGTATCTTCATCAGATGTTGAACTTGGTGAAGCATGTTGCATCTTTCATGTCATCAATGAGCTCGGATATGAGGGGCAAAGGGTAGGCATTTCAGATGGTATGAGAGTTGAGGTAGCAATAGTCTTGGCAAGGATGAAGCGACCCATCGCTTTTTGGAACAAAGAAGAAAGGAGAGGCCTGGGGGGACTTTGAGGGGACTATGCGACTGGTTTTCAAATGTTCTTTGAGAAAAGCCTTGCAAGCCTTCTTTTCAGCTGGGTTGAGAGGATATACCTTGGCCACCTTGGGGCGAAGGTATCTCTGAGCTCAATGGTGTGGTTGAAAGATCAATAGGGAGGAAGTTGGAAATGCATTGCTTCAGAGAAGACATCGGCATAGTCTTTGCAAAAGTCCAGGATGGTGTTACGCGAAGCGTACCAAGGGGGACTCGTTCAACAGGGATACTCCACAGGCGATACTCACGAAGAGACCGACGTCTGGGGAGCTGCGAGGATAACGAGGTGCTAAGGCGAGGGAGTCTCACAGAG
>JBBPSC010001296.1:0-10653 GCA_038093395.1 Baorangia bicolor | reverse complement strand
GTGAGCCATACACGATGTATGATCAAGACCCAAAAACGTGCGAGGAGAGTTCGATGGACTGGCGGGCGCTCGCCAGTCCAGGTGTTCTTTCCGTTGCACACGACTGTGCATTGTGCGGGGTTGACCTGGACGTCTCATGCTTGGACGCCCTGGACGAGCAACTCCTTCTCTCGCCCATGGAGTGTTTCACTGAGCTGTGTTGGGCAGCCGCTGTCTACGAGGAGGTTGCAGCTGCTCCTGTTATGCGCAGGAACACGCGATCCCGTGCGCGTTCGTTCAAATGTGACTATGAACGAGCTTTTGCTCTTCCCCTGGCTAGGGATAATTATCCAGGTAGCTTCGAACGCACTCGGCCCTTGGCTGCCAAAATAACGCTACCGCTCGAGACAGTGAGTCCTCTCCCGTTGCTCATAACGCCAGAGGGTTGATTCATTTTTTTCGTCTCGCAGTTCCCGCACTATCTTTCGTCACCTGCTTGTGAATCACACGATACGTCGCTGGCGTTTCAAGAAAACCCCCTTGCGTACTTCCTGTCCACCGATCCTGAAGGGTGCTCCCTTCCTTTCCCCACTCGAGGCATACAAATGCCACGGCCTTCACAAAAGCGAGATCTGGCTCTCACGCCGTCTTTCGAATCGTTTGCGCCATCACAACCCTCGAAACCTTGCCTTCAGCCGTCCAAGTCAAGCCAGACGCTTCGCGTTATTTCGGATGCGTACTCGACGTTTACGCGTGCGAGGAGGAAATCTCCCCACTGAGTTCCCTCAAGTCGCCACCCCTGATTAGTCGGGGTGGCGTAAATTGTCGTTTTGTTATCATACCCCTGGCCATTGGCCTTTACTTGTTGCCGTGTACCCCCTCCGACGTCGTAATCCGTGGAGAGGTACTACTCTATACTCGTACGATCGATTTTTATTTATATATTGAGAGATGGATGTGGTCAATAGTTAACTTAACAGTAGTAGTGCAGAAAAGTTGTCTACCCTCTACGATAGCGATAGCGTCACCGTCAACCGTCGGGTGAAAAACTTTGCGATCTTGATGGCAGATCCGGACCGTGGAGCTCCCAAGCCAACCCCAAGCGAGCCTTTCGTCACTGTATCTCGTACATAACATGACGGACCAATAAACCAATCCGCCAGTCCCTGTGCTCGGCAGGATGTATGGCATGAACGATATCCGCCGCCGCTCGCGTTACTGTAAGCGGGGAAAGTCGGACCTGATGGGCCACATGGGCCATGGTCCAGATGGCGCATCCGCAGATCATTCCAAGACCATCTTGTGATGGCCTGTCATGATATGATCGTGATAGCTAATTCGTGAACTTTTCTGGACGAGATTTCCAACGAATGGGTTAGTTGGCTCGTTCAGATTCATGGGATCACGATCGTGATCGAAGAAGGGCCTCGGCAGAGAAAGGAATTCGCTGGGCCCACTAGAAGATTTCCTGCAAAGTACATATCACTTGTGTGCGATTACCCATGGACCCTTGAACACGAGAGGGAGCCCTTATCGACAGCGAGGCTTTGCCTCGCATCAAAAGAGGATAGTGTAGTTCGGCACAGTGAACCCTAGTGTGAATTGTGTATTGCTCAAGTTATAAACCTTGGTCGAGATGGCTAATACAAGCCACGTAATTGAAGGTGAGCGGATTGATGTGAACGAATCTGGGCTATCCAAGCATAGAGTTAGATTTCAGCACGCCATAAGATCATTTCATGCTTCTCCTGCAATCTTCAACAGAAATCTCGATTCTGTATTGTGTTCTGCACCAGCTCTTGCAATGGTATCGTTCTTGTCGCAGGGGAATAGATTTTCCTCTTCACCGTCTTCGTCCTCCATCGAAACGATCAAGTACATGGTTGCCCTGATTGACGCATTTGGTTGTCTGAACGGCCGACGGATGGGTTCGACTTACCGGCTAGCGTCCAGACCGAACGACTTGCATGCTCCCGCAAGCACTTTGGCTACTTTTGTCGTGCTTTTCGTCGTGAACTTTGATTCCTGCCTCGACGGCCGATGTGCAACACGAATCATGAGTTTGTGGTTCTCACTAGGCTCGACTTGGGCTTGTGTTTGGGTCCTGTGCTGAGACTCCGCATGCGCTAGTATGGTGTGTGATCTATTAGTCGGGTTCGGCAGCGATCTAATATTGACGTACGAGGTTGCGAATGCCCGTCATGAGAGTATGGTCGACCTCCACTTCCACCCTTGCGTTGCTCTTGTTTTATCGGCTTTCCTATAGATCACATTGAACACGTGAGGCAGACAGTCAGCACGATTTACCGTAACTCACCTTGTAGGTGGAGAGGTTCAGCTGGCTGCAAGTCTAGCTGGGAACGATAGCCGCTATCCCTCTCCTTCTTGACTTCTTTACCTAATGTGATAGGTCAGTGTGAATCAGTGAAGCGATGTGGACAACGGCGTGACTGCCCACTTGGCTGTGTTGGTTTCGGTGGTGAAGCAATAAGGGGAACCTGGGACCTCGCTGGTACTACGTGCTCTCGCTCTGACTCTCCACCCTCATCCTCGTCTTCGGATACCACACGACGCCGATTTCCTGACTTTGGAGGGGGAGTCGCGCTCACTTCTTCCTCTTCGTACTGATCTTCGGGTGCAGGGACATTGTTCTCATGGTCTGACGGGGCGGTTTCTTCATCTCGCGCCACCTCCCTCGCCGAGGCGTTTGACCTGCCGCCAGGTTCATGGTCAAACTGTTCGTTCTCATCTTTTTCGTCAGTGCTCATGGGAAGCTTTCTTTTGGCGTTCGGATCGTGCTCCTCCTCTGTGTTCGCGAACGCCGTTGGTTGCTCTTCGCGTGGAACGCCTGACCTACTTGAATAATGAGCATACCCAGTAAACGATCACAGCTTACCTTGAGGTGGCCGATCTTCCACTGGCACAGCCCTCGGACCCGAAACCTCGACAGTGGCGCACCCGATATGAGAGTTCATGTGTTCCCATACACTTTCTGTAATCCTTGCCGGTAGCCCATTACAGAGGTTCACGCAGGAAGAAGAAAAAATCATGTCGACATCGCCGAGGTTGAACTCTCTCCTAGCCACTTCTTCTAGAGTCTACAAAATGGCCGAGCGATGGTAGACGCGACATCCTGCAAGTTATACAGACGGGGTCTTACCTTGAATTCTTTTGGCACGATGGAGTACACACGATCCTCACCACGAGTGAGGACCAAGAGTGGTGTTTTCCGGGTTGGGGGATACGTAGTCCAGTCTACGCAATTGTGGGCCATGTCGCCTAGGCTGTGGCCAGCTTAGTGGTGTGTTGGAGTGGCTTGAAGAGAGGCAACGGTAGAGCAAAAAGTAACGTGGACCGTCATTGATCCTGTAGGTAGTATGTAAATTGAAACGCGTCGCACACGTCAATCACGTGCACGCGACACTGGATGTCTAACATCAAGTCCCGTGCCTTGTTCTACAACAAGATACCGCGTGTTTAAAGACTCCCTTGTCGATTTCTTTCAAGGTCTTCGAGAAGACGTCGACGTGTTCCTACTCAGCGAGTTTTATAGGTCTAAGAATCCGGTGCCAATTGGCGAAGGTAACAGCGAGGGTGCAAACATCCAGATGAGGTGAAGCAAGCGTGCCTGGAGGAGATCGATAGGCCCTGTGCGCGTCCACCCTCGAAGAACAAGGGTTCGCTGGTCGACGAACAGAGTTTTCTCCCGACCAGGTCACTGAGGTGTATACGCACTTTGCACCCTCTCTAATGCATCTCATGCTCAAAACTGGAGATCATCCATCCTGAGACTACCACCAATTCACATTCGCAGTGACCAACCTCCATTTCTTCGTCGTCCTTGACGTGGGTTACGTCGAACGATGTCCGCTTAGTCCGCTGACATAACGTTTGTGTGATTCCCTCTATTCCCATATACCGAAGACTCATCTCCACGACGTGGCCAGTCGTCGGAGAAGTAGGGTCCATGCGGTCGTCGTTGGGGTATCAATGAATGGCACAACTTGACAGGACGACTGATAGTGATTACGTAATGACATATGCCTATCAACTTTCTCTGTTTCGTCTCGTCGGATTACAATTATATTAACCCATATCCATGGCTTTGAACGGTCAGGAGATCTTGTACTTTATGAGCGTCGGTGCCTCCTCCACCCCAATACCTGACCAGAGTTTCGAGGTCTGTCATTGACCCTCCTTCATCCTGGCGTCTTTGTTAATTCCTGGCAAGGAACGTCGTGTCCAAGCCTATTTCAAGGCATACCAAAGTACAGGTCGATCCCCCTTGCCATGTCCCCAGTCGCCCGATACGCCCAACGCGCGCGCAGCCCTCGGCCTCGCCCCACTTTTCGTACCCGCAGCCATTCCCGTTCCCTCTGACACTCTCAGCAGCACCAGCAGCACCAGCGACACACCAGCCACCCTCCTCGCCGACCTCCCCGCCATCCACGAATTCCGTTCCACCAAAACCATCACCGGAGAGTATTTCGAGAGTATCTCCGCTCAGCCGCTCTACAATCACTTTTCACACCAGGTTGGTTTCCGTCTCGACGATCGGCGCGCGTCCCGTGGCCCTCTTCTGTCTCATCCATGCGCTCGCGCGTGCGCACTCTCACCCTAGTGGCAACCTCGTTTTTTTCTGTTGGCTCTTTCCAGCTAGCTAATCATGTACGTCGATCGGTACACAGGAGCTCCGATATCACGCGTATCGCTCGGGGAATAAGATGCCACCTATATCGCCACCCATCGGTACGATGGAGGGTGGGCCGACTTCATCGACCGTCCATCCGTTTTACGCAAACGACTCGAGAGCGACGGCGTACATGACATCGACCGCGGTTCCAGGCACCCCAGATTATATGATGTGTATCGTCGCGTCGCATAAATACGAGAAACATTCGTTCGAGGTGGGGGCTCTCGCTCTCTCTCGCTGTTCGTTCGACGACTCACATGTGGACTTTTTTTCGGCAGGAACTTCGAATAGCATACCTCTCGGCGGGTAAGGAGGTCGGGTCGTCGGAGATACCCACTCGTGGCGCGTTGCCTGCTCAACCTGCGCCAACGTTATTTGGACGCCCACGAGGCGACGCATTTTCGTCAGGCTCGTTAAAGCTCTTCTGAACCCCCCTCCTCAGCACCCGATTTATCCTATTTAGAGCTCCATCGTTTGCTTCTTTTGCCGTGTATATATGGATTATGACGAGTATATGGTGATCACTGTTGTTCGTGTCTTTCCGTAACTATGTATCAGGCAAAGAAATAATAACTAATGAAAAAAGAAGAAGAAAAGACAGCATACATCGTATCCATTCACGGTGGTATATTCATACACAACATATAGTACATTGCAAGGTGCCTTTGAACTCGCGACACGTCCACTTCTTTCAAGGGAGGCTAAGCACGATCTCCATGAACCCATCATAGTCGATCTGAATCCACCCATCACCGTTGGTATCGTGACGTTTGAACGACTCGGTGATCTGCTTGACGACGACACACGCGCGCACGAAGCGGTCGAACGTGATGCCCGGGAGTGGACTCCCGGAATACGTGACGGGCGAGGCGTACTTGCGCTCAATGAGCTCGATGAGACGCGGCGTGAGGCGGTACCTGCCAATGGTGATGTCAGCCCCCATTTGCCAATGGAACGTGGGAGACGGGCGATGAACACCATCATATGATGCACGCACCCAAACTGAGAGAGCGCATCCCGTAGCTCTCTAGCGTCGATCGTCCCAGAATGGTCCCGATCGAAATGTCGAAAGAGGTTTTGCCAGTCCTGGCACACGATGATCTCAGACGTATACGTTCGATCGCGATCGCGATGCCTTACCTTGATGTACCACCAAATCCCCGAAAACTAGAAAAAAAGAGAGAGGTAACCGACCTCGACACAAAAGCCGATCAGACGCACCTGTTTAAACCCAATGGTTCCGTTCCGATTGGTGTCCTACACGCATCAATACATCCGCATCAGTATCCACGACTCGAGCGCCCTCCATCGTTGCGCGATCACGCACAAAGAGTTGCATGAGGAGCTTGATCGTCTCCAGATCGAACGCTAAAGAAAAGAAAAAAACGTCCGTCCATGACGCGCCTGCATTCAAAAAAGAGAGAGAGAAACGCACGCGTCCAATCGCCATTATCCAGTGCCCGTTCTACACCCAAACATCCTCAACGTACCACACAAACGACGGACGACGACCGATCGCGGTCATCGTCGTACGGAGGGGGAACGACAACTTACGGAGTTCCACGATGGTGATTTCTCCCGATCGATCTGCGTTCACGCCGTTGAACCAGTTCCACAACCTGACCACACGATCGATCAACTAATGTGCTCACCCCACCTAAATAAAACGGGGCGCGACGTACTGAGGATCTGCGTCGGGTGGAGGGGAGTGGAGACCGGATGGGTAACCCGAGATCATTGTCCCTCCCATTGGAGTGGTGTAGCCCATGACGGTCGGCGCATAGACGGTCGGTGGTGGGGGGCCGTACTAGCACCGTCGTCGCTGTCGATTAGCTGCGGAGGACGACGTGAACTGGGGGGGGACTTACGCCAGCGTAAGACATGTCTTGTGCTATAGTGGAAAAGGAGAAGACCAGTCGCGATAAGCAGCCACCCAAAAGACGGCAAAGTCAATCCCGTCGGCCCAGTCCATTCTGTCACTGCGCACGGAAGCAGTCCACGTCGGAGGCATTCTCGATTCGCGATAAGATCAACACCTCAGGAGGCCAGTCAAACTCTTGCAGTGGTCCTCCAGGAAGAACGCGAGAAACGATAGGAAATAGATCTGTAATAACTATCCTAATAATGTTACAGGTATCTGTAGTGACCCCCATCGGCGATTAGGTAGTCTAGAAATGTGAGGGGGGTGGAGTACTGAACGCGCAATTTGAAAAGCGAGAGCGTGGACATGGCAGCCCAAGGGCGTAGGGCGTAGCCATCGTTGAACACCGTGGTCAGAAGCATACACAACGTCCCGCGGTCCAGGCTCGAGTAGACGCGACGACGCTCAGGCACTGGCAGCGATCACAGGTGGTAAATCCACCGCCTTCTTCTTCGTGCCATTTCCATTTCCACCTGGTAATGCCCCCTTGGCACCTCTCCGCCCCACATCCCCATCCCCAACACCCAAGACGTCGGTATCAAAAGGGGTCGTCAAAGGCTCCATCGACACGTCCTCGGGTTTCAGTGTAAGTAAACCAGGGGGTAACGGCAACATCGGGCCACCACCCATATCCTTGGCTGGTGGTCCGGTCGCTTTGGCTTTCTTCTTCACGGCGCCTGTCGACGGTCCACTCTTCATAACCTGTCCGATAGGCCCCAGCTTCGTGTGAGAAGAAGGTGCCGCATCGTCCGGGAGGGTTAATAGCGTTGGCCCAGGTGTAGGGCCAGCCATGCTCATAAATTCCACGCGAGGCACTGGTACGCCAAGCGGAGGGGGAATAAGCGGTATACCAAGGATAGGCGGAGGTGCAGACACGGAAGGTGCCAACGTGGCGAGTCGCTCCTGATAATACGGACGGAGCAACCCGATCTGGTCTTCCACGTTCTTGGAAGTGATTGGGACAAATGGCGGCGGCGGCGGATAAGGCGGTGGCGGCTCCGTCGGCTTTGCCCTGTCATGCAATTCGCGTCAGTATCCCAACGCGGGAACACAGTGAGTCAGAAGGCACAGCAATGAACGTACTTTGTGGTGCCGGTTCCACCGCCACGTTTTCCTTTCAACAATCTCTTGGGTACGCTCAAGCTTGAGAGACCAAGTTCTGCCGCGATGCCCAACTCCTTGAGTCCGAGGAAATCCTCATCGAACGCCTCGGAGAATCCTCCCAAGCCCATTGCGAATGGCGTCTCAGATTCCTCATCCTCTGAGCCCGCACCAAAGAGTGCATCGTCGTCGAGAACGTCGACGGACGTCGCTTCACGGTAGGCGTTGACAAGCTTCTTCTCGAGGTCGGCAAGGCGCGAGCCATGTCGTACGACATCGTCCTTGATGTACCGTTCAAGGTCTTGGATCTTCGTGATCCCGGATTCGAAGAGGGTATGCAGAATAATTTCCTAGCCACATTATAGACAGTGTCAGTATTCCTTCTCCTCGTTCATTGCAATGCCAAATACATAACACCGAGGCCGAAGCGAGCGTCTTGTTGGTATCTGTGTGTAGGAGACCATGATATCTCACCTCGGGTGTCATAGTCTTTGCATACTTGTCACAGAGGAATCTAAGCGTCCGGCCAACATTCAGGAGAAACTCAGACGTTACACCTGTCAGAACATCCATGGTTGAAGTAGAGGTACCTTTTGAAAATCCAGAAATTCAGTCCTCGTGTACTGCTCATCGAGAACCCCACTTCAAGCACTCACCTTGGAATCCAGCATGCTCCAGCACCTTCCCATTCATCCACCCCAAACAATGCACTGCCCGTTCGCCTCCCAACTCGATACCACTCTCTATGTCACCACCCTTCATTCCCACCAGCGCTCTCCACGGCCGCTCATCAACAAACTCGTCCACAGGATCATCATCGGCCGTTTCTGGCGGTTCGTCAATTATCCCACCGCCGTCTTCGGCGTTGAGGTTCAGCGCGGCAAACTTGGTGTGCGTTCTCCGGACGCGTTTCAGCGCTTTGATGTTGGAGTTCATCATACCGAGGAGAGTATTTGGCGGCGCAACGGGGGCTTGAAGCTTTTTCTTTAGGCGTTTTCGCCTGGGTGGCTTCAATGGACTCGATTCGGCCTTGACCTGAAGAGGTGGGTAACCCGAAGAGGACGAGGAAGGAAATTGAACGAGGGAAGGAAGACCATTGACGAGTAACGCATCGGACTGTGTAGCAGACCACCAGAGCTCGGTGGCATCCCTGTCCCTTTCTCTAATAGCGCTCTCATCATCCGAATCAGGAGGAGTGAGTCGTGCACGTTTCCGAGGACGGTTGCGGATACCATTACTGAGTGGTTCAGGGAAGAGTTGCGGTGTTCAAAGGTTCGGTCTGGAATCAAGAATGAACACTTACGGTAGCCTGCGTTTCAGTCCTGCGTCATTCTCTAGTTTGACACCTGCCAGCTGCTCATCCTCGCTCTCACTTTCCCATTCCGGTGTCATGACATAACCCCGTAGCCTCTCTACAAGACCTTGATTCAAATGACCGTTTGCATGGGCAAGGGTAGATGGACCGGGTTCACCAAGTCCATCCAGCTCGATATCGAGGGATCGGAAAGCGGCCATTCCTTCGGGGGTACGTACAAGCACAGGCATATCTCCAAATGGCACATCCATGCTCATTTTCCTGATGGCGATGCCTGGGGCAGGCCGTATGCCATTGGTCAAAGACGACCGAGGTGCCGGGACAATGCCTGGGAGGGACTGTAACGAAGAGGATGGTTTGATACGGTCATGGGATGAATATCCGTTGATCTTTGGTCGCGCGACAGATCGAGGAGGGGGAGATGAAGAGAAGTCAGGGGGTATAATAGGATCGACGCGGTCCTTGCGGTCCGTTATATTCGCGAGGAGTCCGTCAGCCTTCTTCTTTAAGCGTATGGCACATTGTCGAAGGGGGTGATCCTGTCGGAGGACAAAGACAGCGGCAATGAAAGACAAGTCATGATGGAATGTGGGATTTAGTAGAAGAAAAGGACAACCATTGAGAGACCCACCTCCGTCGCGTTATACGTGAAGCAATTCGACCATATGAGGTCAAGGTCGTCCTTGAACTCGCGCTTGGACTTGTACTGTTTTGCCTTTACCTTCTTGAGCATTGATTGTAGATCCATAGGATTGGATATCACTACAAAGGAAGTGGGGGCTGGTATAAGAGAATGCTATGAGAAGATGGATCGAACACGCACCGTCGTAGTAATCTGGAACATCCGATTTTGCGACCGGTTTCAGGAACGCTTCCGCATCATGGTTATCCTGGTGGGATGCATCAGGAGGGACCCTGGGCGTTGGGGGCGGTGGGTCACACGCACCATAGTGACTGTTCTAAGGTCGTGTAGCAGTCCCTCAAGTGAATCGTAGAATGGTTCGGAGACTTTGTTGTCGTACCCCTGGCGCTAGTGCGTATGTCAGGTAACTACGGCGGCACGGTGACAGCGTTGCATACCCTGGCATCCTTGACTGTATTTAGCAGCAGTTTCAGGTCAGGAGTCGCCCGGACCTGACTCTCTGTCAGTGTCCGCAGGAGGTTCTACGTCGGATTGCACGTTGAGCTGGTCGGTTCGTAGTGGTAATGAATTACTCACATTCATGGCCACTGAACGCGCTAAGCGCGACGTGAGTTCAGTGACGCTGTGTGGGGCGAGCGGGACAAGGTGCCTAATTCAATCTCCGCTTGTAACGGGTTCGGCTTGTTGGACGTTTGACAGAGGACTTGAGAACTCGCCTTTGTTCCTACTTGGAGGACTATCTCTTTACATCAAACTTGCGAATCGCGGCTTCCGAGAAGCGGTCTTGCCCTTTACCTTGCCCGCAATGGAGTACGGCAGCATCTTGGTCTCTTTTGCAAACTATGTGAGGCACAAGTCTCTGGATTTGCCCGCCTACGGAGACCACGCCTCTGGACTGAGTGCCCATCTAAGCAACTTGAATGCATTCACATCCAGCGCGAGTCGCAGACTTGGCGTCTCGCATCACTGCGTTGCCATTGCGAAAACGCTTGATGTTTCGT